>CABEEJ010002348.1:76469-103217 GCA_901482245.1 Timema douglasi | reverse complement strand
TTAGCTGCATTCAGTTAGGTTAGGAGTTCACTTATTTTGCTGCATTCAGTTAGGTTAGGAGTTCACTTATTTTGCTGCATTCAGTTAGGTTAGGAGTTCACTTATTTAGCTTCCTTTGATTAGGTTAGGAGTTCACTTATTTAGCTGCCTTCAGTTATGTTAGGGGCTCGCTGCTTTAACTGTTTTTTTATTAAGTTAAAGTCTATTTCATTGATGCCTTTTTTTAACAAGATTGGTCTTGCAAATTAATTTTTATTTAAGTTCTTATAAGCTTCCTATAAGAATTTTGTTTCCACCCCAGGTAGAGATTTCCAAAATCAAGACCCACCCGGACGTCGAATACTCTTGCTACGCCATTGATACGACTACTGTCAACATTTGCACGTAAAAACTACAGGCGAGTTTTCATAGGAGGAACCTATTCTTACAGCTAAAAGATACGTGCAAGTATTCATACGTCAAACCATGTTATCTGAAGCTGTCACTTTTGATAAATAATATCAATATCATAAAGCAACACCGAGTGATCTAGAACGCTAATCTCGCAGTAGACTAGACTACCGATGAAGAGGAGACCGAGGTTCGAATCTCGGTTGGGTGTACTGAGGGTGATTCATTTACACTTTCCCTCCACACAAATAGGGTACAATTAATATACATCACCTTACTAAAACCTAAAGTAATTAGCGTAATTCGTACATAGGTGAATACGTAACCCAAACAGGTAGTAATACGTGATTATAAAACAAAAACACTAATAATATATATTTTTTAATTTGTGCTTAAATTGTCTATTATAAGACGTCACTTTCTCAATAGACTGGATTGGTATATGATGGGGAACCAGAGGTTAGAATTCTGATCGGGTGAATTGAGAGTGATTTTCCTAAATGTTTTTTCCACTCTCCCTCCTCGCATATGCGGGTACACTTCCTCTAAATTCAGTCTTACTAATTTCTGACACACTAGCGTAATTATTATATAAACGTATAATCCTAGCGGGTGTTACGATGCAATTCTAAAAAAAAAACGTTTTGCCAAAGTAAAAGGTTTTATTCCGGACCCCAACCCAGCCCGGGGTAGAAATCAGGAGCGCCCCATGCGGCTCCCAGAGCAAGCGAGCTATAACCGCATCACTTCACTAAAACCAAGGGGGGAAGGGGACGTCTAGTACCACTGGTACGATGTGACAGTTTAATGGCCGACGTAGAGGGTCTACATTCCCCCGAGAGAGTTGTTTGTCCTACCAGGGAGTAATTAGTAACATCCCCCACCCCCTCCCTACTATAACCCTCTTTTACTCTCTTCCTCTATTACCTCAACCTCTCTACTCAGTAGAGGATATATTCCTCTAAAAACTTTTATTGATTTACATCCATTACTCTTTCCATCCGATGGTCTGGGTCAGTTTTTTTATTATTCAAGCTTGCTAGGTCTTTCGTAGCTTAATTTGTCTTATAATCTAACTTAAGACTATTATTATTATTATTATTATTATTAGCACCGCGACTTACTACCCGTTCGGGTTGTACGCACTTACGCTAATGTGTAATGGTAGGGTGATTGTGAGATGAAATGGAGGACCTACAGTTTAACGTGGAATCCGAACCACGGTGGAGGCCTGGCATTCCCCACATTCACAAGATGTCTTGTCAGAGGTGAAGGAAGGGTTTGGTAATCAGATAAATCTTTGCTGGGACCGAGGATTGAACCCCGGCCGCCAACATAGAAGTCTGACACCTTACCCCTAGACCACCAGGTCACCGACAACTTAAGACTAGAACAGGCACAACAACCAGTCCCCTCGGCCTTTAATTTATCATTTTGAAAGGGTAAACCCATATTTCACCACTGATACATTTTTTCAGCAATAAAGGGAATCGAACCAGGGACTCTTTATCTCAGTAGACCGACACTTTACCGACTGGGATAAAGTGTCGGATTGATTAAAAAAAAACTGAACGTAAAATACAGCCAATTGTTTCATAGAACTGGTTTTATTTTATAAAATCTATTAATCATAAATAAATAAAATATTGTGATATAGATGTGAAGATATTATTAATCTCTCCCCCCCCCTTGTTTTTTTTCAGTATGTTTAAAAAGAGGGCTTTTATTCATTATACGCCCATATACTAGATTTGCAACACCTAATAAAATATCGACAATTTTAACCGGAATTTGAAATTTTAATACGAAGTGTTGACCCTTATGGATCCAATATTGAGCTTTTTTTACCGGTCCAAACATACAAGTGAGGGCATTAATTCTTAAAAAAATAAAATTTAAAAATTTAAAACCGGGACTAAAAAAATATTTTATATGCTAGTGTATATTATTTCGTTAAACATATATTACTAGTTTTGAGTAACAATAGAGCGAGAAAGTCCGTTCGGAGTTCCGTACCATTTATTTTTCAGAGGAAGATACGTCATATTTTTTACATCACAGTTATCTCTGAAACGTAATTCTAAACCTAATTAAAAATTAATTAAAAATCTAAAAATTTGGCCTCGAGGTCCACCTATGTTAAGAATTTCAGATCTCTGCGTGTCGGTGATTTGGCTGGGCATCGCACACAGACAAACAAACAAACAAACAAACACACAGACAAACACTTCCTTTTATTATTATAATAAGATAACCAAAAGTTTTGGTGAATGTGATAGACCCTACATTTTTCATGTTGTAGTCAAATTATTCACATTAACATGTTACTATGTATTATGTATGGTTAACGTGATAACTCTCACGTCTATGCAAGTTTGAACATGTCTGGTTTCCTGTCTGAATTTGTTGCGCTTATCAATTGAGGTCAATCTTTAATTGAATGTGGACCTATGGTGTTATCTTGATATGGAATCTGTTCGTTTAACCTAACCTAACCTAACCTAGCCTAACCTTCAGAATATTGTAATGTGTCACTTCAGTCAAACACGTTTTATTATCTAAAATGATCTGTTAAATTAATAAATTGCATGTATTTAATCACATTAACCAGTAATATCTGTTACTTTGGAAAATAGACGGTCATTATACATAAAAACTATTTTATTATTTTAACGGTAGCATATATAGTACAAGCCGCATATCTGACATTTTAAAAACGTTATTCAACTTAATTTTTTGTAGCCCGCACAGGTGGGCACGCGAAATATAAATCGACCAGTAACGCGAAATATACATTGAACTAAGTTGTCTGGTTTTTCCAGTGACGGTGGGATAGGGGTTTGAATCCCAGCCGGGTTTCAATGAGCGTGTCTATTTTTTAACACCGCGTCTTACCACCCATACATGTTATACGCTCATGTATTAACTACTCTAATAGGTTAAGGACGAGGAAGGTTTCACTTAGAGGAAGTGAACCCACATTTGCGTGTCAAGAAAATGGGGAACCTTTAAGTAAAAACCACCCTCAATTCACCCAATCAGGATTTAATCATGATCTCCCTTTAATCGGTAGTCTGACATATTGTGACAGTGACGTCTTAGACCATACGGCCACTGAAGCGGGTATGATTAGTTTTAAACAGTTTTATCTTCTCCTTCCACGCAAATGAGGGTACATCTACTCTAAAATGCTATCTTCCACACCTCTACTTCGTTAGTGTTGTAAGGTACGGGGTGACCTGGTGGTCTAGGGGTAAGGTGTCAGACTTCTATGCTGGCGGCCGGGGTTCAATCCTCGGTCCCGGCACAGATTTATTCATTTCATCTCACAATCACCCTACCATTACGCATTAGCGTAAGTGCGTACAACCCGAACGGGTAGTAAGACGTGGTGCTAATAATAATGATAATATTTTGTAAATTTTTAGGTTTATATTCCTTGAAATCTGGATTAATGGATTAAAAAAAAAGCAAAATTGAAGTATAGAAACAACAGGTTATCACGGAACCTTTGATAAGTCCTTAATTCAATCGGGCCACGAGGAAGGGCTGCCAACCCCTGGCCTACAGAATACAACGAACCACTCCGTGTCGAGTGATCAAAGTGAAAACAAATGAAAGCAATTAAACGAAGTGTCGTATCTCGGAGGAGACTGTTTGTTCTTGATTTAATCTCGTCAAGTGTTTTGTTTCTGCCCCTTGATTTCGTTTCAATTTGTACTTGAAGCCACCTCCTTCACTGAAATTTCAGTAACATCGGATTACTCGCTCTTTGGTGGTCGAGCGGTCTAAGGCGTCATTCTTGCAATGGATTGAACTGAAACTTATGTAGATCCTGGTTAATTCTAAATTTTGTCACCGCGTTTTACCACCCGTTCAAGTTATACCCTTATGTACTAATTACGTTAATTGTTTTAGGGATTAGGGAGGTATATATATTATGTGTACCCGCATTTACGTTGAGGTAGAGTGGAAAACCATTTTTGGAAAAAAAATCACTTTTATTACACCCGACCGAGATTCGAACTTCAAGCTTTCCACCATCAGCATTCTAATATTCTGAGAGAGTTGCGCTTTAGACCATGTGGTCACCGAGGCGAGTCATTTAGTCTTATGAGAGTGGGCTAAATGGTTTTACATTCTTCCTCCACGCAAATGTGAGCACACCTCCTCTAATTTCGAACTTTCTCTTCCTAAACACATTAGTGTAATTAGTACATATATATATATATATATACAGCCCGAATGGGTAGTAAGACACGGTGACAAAAAGTATTTAATCACAAACGAGATTCCAAGGTATGGGAACCAACATAGATGGTTATGTGGTCTAAAACGTTGGTATTTCGTGATGTAATGCACTTCCGGTAGTGAGAGAGGTTGAGGTTCGAATCCCAGATTGGTGTACGGGTGACGGGACCTCATAAACTGTTTCCAGCTCTCCCACCACGCAAATGCGGGAACATAAACAGGGGAAAGGGGCTAATACTAACTAATAATTATTTTATCATCCCACGTCTTACTACCCATTCGGGCTGTACGCATGTGTACTAATTACGCTAATGTGATAGGGAAGAGAAAGATTAAATTTAGAGGACGTGTACCAGAATTTGCAAGTATGAAGATTGAAAAAATAATATAAAATAAAAAAAGCACCCTATCTTCATCTGACCGGAATTTGAACCCCAATCTTCCCGTATTTGGCAGTCCAGACTTTTGTGAGAATGACACCTTATATCAGTTGTTCCCAAATTGGGCGTCAGTGGTCTTGGTCCAAAGCGTCGCGGATATAAGTCAAAAAGTAAAATTTATAATGTATAGTCTCGTTTTTAAATGTTTGTGAAAAAGTGAATCTGAAACTATAAAATACAGGATTAGATGTTTCGCCATTATGAACAAGCAATACACATTAGATCATGTTTAACCAAAATATGTCTACTCTATTCCTTCTGGATCAGTTGTGTAATTTTGTTCTAATTTTGTAATTTTTACATTTAAAAGAATACAAGATACTAATGTAAATGACAGTTTTCTTTGCTGCCAAATCTAATTTGGGCAAATTTTCTTAAATATTGTGTACAGGGGCGTTGCACGTAAAATCTGACATGTGAAGGACGGTGCGGTCTCAAAATTTTGGGAACCCCTGCCTTAGAACATTCGGTCACCAGAGCAGGGTTTTAATTAATTATTTTTTTTAAGCAAAATACGTCTGTTTCAATATTAAACATTAACTTCAAACATCGTTTAATTTACTTAAAACTGGTTACTTTAGTTTACTTTTATTTTGACGACTGGGATGTATTTTGCTTCACAGAATTAATTAAATCTTTTTTTGTGGAGTCTAAATTGTTATTAATGGTAAATTAATTACTGATCAAAAGAGCTAATGGTAACGGGAGGGTAAAAGATGACGAAGATTGATTGTTCAATCCAGAGTCTGCTAACTTCTTTTCAGAGCTTAATTATGTTACATAAATAATAAGGATCTATTTTTATAAATTATTAGGCCAACCACCTGCCTTTATTTTATTTTTTACTGTTAAGTTTAACAAATAGTGTGTGTATGGCTTATTCTAGAGCAGGTTGGAACTAATTATTTTGTCTGAAGAGTCGCATTGAGAATTTAAATATCAGAAAGGGCTACAAAAAAAATACATTTTTTTGTAATATGGAATTTATTATCAAATAATTTAGAGAAAATGTTATAAACAACATAAAAAAGGAATATGATGTTTAAAAATAAGTATGTAATTCTCCAATAAAACACAACTTATTGAAATGAATGGAATTTTTTCATATATTTCATCATTTCTTTAATGTCAGGTATAAATTTAGTTGTTGATATTCTTAAAACTGCTTATAAATGTTAACCGGGGTGTTGAATAAAAATTGTATAGTCTTCCATATTAATACATTATTTTTTTAATTCTCGTATTTTTAGCAAAATTATTTTTTTTGTGGATAAATAGTTATAGCTGCATAAAATTACGTAATGGGTCACATGCAAGTTACCCAGGGCTAGTCTAAATTCTAAACGATACGGATGAGGGAGTTGGTTTAGAGAAAGTACACTCGTATCTACGTAGAGAGAGGATTAGAGAACCATCATTCACAGAAAAATTAGCCAAGAATCGATCCTGTATCTCCTCATCGTTGTGAGAGCGCGACACCTTACGCCATGTGATCACCAGCGTGGATAAAGGTCCAGTTTGTAAAAGTTTTGAGATGGCCATTTCGGTAAAGCAATCTGAACGATCGTTTATTAGGGGAGTATAAAAGATAAGAAGGTACTTGGAACCAATGATGTGTAGAGAACCGATATATTACGCTATCTTCGTAACGGATCCTCATTCAGTGGTGGTGGGTGCTTAGAGCAAAAGTGGAACAACGCCCTTTGAAGAATTATTATTATTAGCACCGCATCTTACTACCCGTTCGGTTTATACACTACTTACGCTAATGTGTAATGGTAGGGTGATTGTGAGATGAAATGAAGGACCTACAGTTTAATGTGGAATCCGAACCACGGTGGAGAACTGGCATTCCCCACATTCACAAGATGCCTTGTTAGAGGTGAAGGAAGGGTTTGGTAATCAGATAAATCCGTGCCGGGACCGAGTATTGAACCCCGGCTGCCAGCATAGAAGTCTGACACCTTACCCCTAGACCGCCAGGTCACCGTCCCTTTGAAGAAGAAATCTTAATCTGTACAACCACTATTTTGTCATCTTGTCTTACTACCTGCTCGGGCCATATACACATTTACCTTTTATACTTATATGTTATGTAGGATAGAGGTGGAATATAGACGAAGTGTACCCACATTTGCGTGGAGGGAGAGTAGAAACCCATTTAAGAGAAACCGCCCTTAATACACCCAATCGGGATTCGATCCGCATTCTTCCCATCATCGGCAGTTAAGTATATTGTGAGAGTGATACCTTACTGGGAACCCACACGTTTTTAAAACCGTCTCTTACTAAGGATATTTGGTTTATTCACGAAAATGTCCAGTAGGAATCGTCCTGTCAGGATGTAGAATTAAATAGTACGTGTAAACATATTTCTAACCACGATAGGGAGTAAGAATAGAGTAATTTTGAAATTCAATTAATTTATTATTATTAGCACCGCGTCTTACTACCCGTTCGGTTTATACGCACTTACGCTAATGTGTAATGGTAGGGTGATTGTGAGATGAAATGGAGGACCTACAGTTTAACGTGGAATCCGAACCACGGTGGAGGCCTGGCATTCCCCACATTCACAAGATGTCTTGTCAGAGGTGAAGGAAGGGTTTGGTAATCAGATAAATCTTTGCCGGGACCGAGGATTGAACCCCGGCCGCCAGCATAGAAGTCTGACACCTTACCCCTAGACCACCAGGTCACCTCAAATAAATTAATTTCAGATGTAAATAGTATAGTGGGTAGGTATACTCGTCAGTGGAAGAGGGTAAGTGTTATCATAAGATAAACATGAGACCTCACAGTGTGAACTGCAGGCTTCCTTCCCTCTTTTTATGTTTCGTAAATTGTCGTCTAAGTGTGATATTGCTTAGGGTGCGTCATGCTAAGATGCAACCCAATTTGCAAAAATTAATTTAGAATTTAATAAGTAGACAACTTCGCTAAATCGCCTTAAACTTCACCGGCTAAAACAAATGACGCCCGGGTTGGTTTGAAACATTGGAAGAGTCGGGGATTGTTGTCTTAGGAAAACCGCCGTGAGATGTTTATATGGGCAACCTTTCAAACATCCATGTTGTGTGTGTTGCATAACATAATTATCAGGCGTTATCACGGCTTTGTTTGACTTGACGCTATACACTCTTGGATGGTCGGTGTTTCAGCGCAAGGTTATTGCATAATTGTTTAACAGGAACACTAGCATCCCTGGGGTATTAGTTCCTGGGACCTTGTGATTATAACCCCCTCGTAACATCATGAATAAATCTCTAGTCTAACGTTCGCTGGAAGCATATATCAGAATGTCCTTGAGTAGCGTAGCAATGTTGACCCAACAGCGCAACGCAAACATAAAATAGTTGATTATCAACATTTTTTGTATTATAGGTCACCTGGCGGTCTAGGGGTAAGGTGTTAGACTACTGTGGCGTGCTCGGCAAAACAGGTAATCGCTTCACGAATCATCGACTCGAACCAAATAATAATAAACACGAAATAAAAGCACGATGATCTTAAAGTCATCTCATCAATTGTTTCCAATCTGTGGCCAGGTCATTTTAGTAAAGTGTATCCTTTTTAATCTATCCTTACACCATTTTTCCTCTTTTAAGTGCTTCCATTATTATCCTCTCACTTGCACACATTCTGTTATCCGCTCCTCCCATCTCTTTCTTGGTATCCCTTGCGGTATTTTTCCTACATACTCCATTTCCAACATTTTCTTTGGCATCTTCTCCTTTTACATCCTCATTGCATATACATACCATCTCAGTCTTGCTTCCTCTACTATCTCATGTACTCCAACATCCTCATTACTTCCTCAGTCTTGCTTCCTCTACTATCTCATGTACTCCAACATCCTCATTACATGTCCATACCATCTCAGTCTTGCTTCCTCTACTATCTCATGTACTCCAACATCCTCATTACATGTCCATACCATCTCAGTCTTGCTTCCTCTACTATCTCATGTACTCCAACATCCTCATTACATATCCATACCATCTAAGCCTTGCTTCCTCTACTATCTCATGTACTCCAACATACTCATTACATGTCCATACCATCTCAGTGTTGCTTCCTCTACTATCTCATTTACTCCAACATACTCATTACATGACCATACCATCTCACCCTTGCTTCCTCTACTATCTCATGTACTCCAACATCCTCATTACATATCCATACCATCTAAGCCTTGCTTCCTCTACTATCTCATGTACTCCAACATCCTCATTACATGCCCATGCCATCTCACCCTTGCTTCCTCTACTATCTCATGTACTCCAACATCCTCATTACATATCCATACCATCTAAGCCTTGCTTCCTCTATTATCTCATGTACTACCTGTACACCCATTCTTTCCCGGATTACTTCATTCCTAATCCTGTTTCTCCTCATGACAGCTAACACGCTCCTGACAAACTTTATTCCCATGGCCTCCACTTTCCTAGTCTATATTACATTCAATGTCCCTGTTTCTGTTGCATGTGTGACAATGGGTTCAAAGTACGCCCTTTAAGACACTTCCTTACACTCCAAGGACACTTCTTTTCTCCATAGAATGTATCTTACACACCTATAAAAGGTACCAATACTATATAGCATAGTTAGGACGTTTTATCATTATACTGACAATTACAACATATAATTATTATTAAGAAACTTAAGGGGGGAGAATGGATTAAAATTAAGTACAAACTGGCCAAATGTATTTGGATATTATAGCCGATAGGCATTTGTAAGCCTATTTATTACGTGAACAAGTGAATCTACGTGTTGAAGAATAATATTAAATTAATCAATAAACAGGGGAAAATAAATATATAGATAAAATGGTTGAAATATAAGAGCAAAAAAACTTCTGACCATTTTGCAGTGCCTTGGGACGAGTTTTAATCAAAATTGGTAGAGCCAATTTTGAACAAAAATTGTTTTTATTGTATTTTTACACTTTTATGTAAGCTATCCTTGGGTTAAATAGCTAATTTCAAAAACACCTCTGTGGAACTTTATAAGAAAAACATAAGAACCAATTTTTAGCCTGATCAGTAAAATGGCCTAGTCTCACTAACAGTCAGACGGCATTTCAAAAATAAATGTCAGGATCAGCGGGTCTAAAAACTTCTACTTCCATTAAAATATAGTCTCCAATTTATTTTTATTTTTTATTTATTTTTTTTTATTTTTTATTTTTTTGCAATCACAATACTTTCTTTTGCCAAGGGGTTGCGAGAAAGTACAATTCACTGCATGGAGAAATATTTCCTCATTTTTTTAAATACATTATTCGGTATACATTTGACAGGACGATAGTCTCACTGTCCGAAATTGCATCTCACCGGTAATCACGCAGCCCAAGGCGTCAGGCTCGCAATATATCATAGTAATTTTTATAAATATCCCCGCGTCTTACTACCCATTCAGGTTTTACGCATATGTACTCATCACACCAATGTGCTACGAATGAGAAAGCTGGAATTTACTTAAAATTGTAACCGCAATTTAATTTAGGAGAGTTGTAAAACATTTAGGGAAATATAACCGAGTGGGATTCAAAGCCCGTTCTCCTCGCCATCGACAGTCCAGTCTATTACGAGCCTATTGACTGTAATATTATTTATAGATAAAGCCAAGTTTCCAATCTCGGGATAATGCACTGGAGATGATGGTTTCACAACTTCTTTCCACGCTAATGCGGGTGACTTTCCTGTAAATTACTGTCCTCATCCATTAACTCCTTTTTTAGCATCACGTCTTTTTATCCGTTCGGGTTATACGCTTATGTACTAATTACGCTAATATTTTTAGGGAATAGGAAGGTCATATTTAGAGGAAATAAACCTGTATTTGCATAGAGGAAGTGTGGAAAACCATTTTGTAAAAAACCAATCTCAGGACACCCGACCAAGACTCGAACCTTGGTCTCCCTGTCATCGATAGTCCAGTCTACTGCTAAAGTAGCGCCTTAGACCATGCGGCCACAAAAGTGGGATGGTCAACTCTTTAATTGAGCCATTTAATAAACCATTATGATAAAAATGTATCAATAAAAAAATAAAATAATGCACTGTTGTAAATTGTAATATCGGTTACGCTAGGAAAAATAAATTATTGTGTGTCCATTAATAGTCAAAAGGACTATGAGAGCGTGGATATGTTTAAATCTACAATCAAAATATAGTTTTTATCAAAATAAACCACTTTTATTTATACTAGCTACTTTTTTTTTATCAGTGGAAATATAAGTGATTGTTTTGCGTCATGTGTAAACACTCGTATCGAAATACACGAAGTTTTGCATTTTAGTAATTTAAAACAAAAGTTCAATGTCACATACATATTTAATAAAATCCAAACTATGTGCCGAGCTAATGGATATTAGCTCACACAATCATGTGACTTTTTCATCTCTCAAGAGATCGTCTATGTTTCATGAACTACCCTACTGATTGGTCTCCCCTTGATCTAAATGTCTACAGTAGACCCATGGCTTCTTTGGGGCTGACTGACAGCTCACAGCTGACAGCTGACAGTCAAAATTTAGGTATATACCTAAATGTTGATTGTCAAAAGTGACAGTTGCTAAACAAATGTTTTTACAGATCATCTGGTTCGGCGTAGGGATACCTGATTTGGTCTGGTAACTTTTCAAAGCTGTCAGTTGTGAGCTGTTAGTCAGCACCAAAGAAGCCACGGGGCTACTGTATGTGAGTGTGATTCGAGGTTATCGCTTATAAGCTTAATTTCGTTCAAATACAATAATCAAACATATCAAGAAATTGTAATGTTGGGGCTTCACTCGTTTCGAATTGCTTCTCTCTCTTTGCTCTCACTGCGCATGCGCTTACCCCCTTTGATGGCTGCGCTGTTGCTCTAAGACGTGATGGGCTGACACCTGTTCTCCCCTTCCTTTTTTTCTTCTCAGTCTAGAAGTTGATTTAATAATCCACTCGAGCAGAATAAGAGAGACAGAACTTGTAATGATTTACGACTACTGAACCCGCCTCACCTGGATCACCAACACCACCATAGTCTATCGTTGGTGCACTAGAATTGCGTCGCCTGCTCTACCACCGGGGTTACAATAACGCTACGCTGTCACAGCTGATTTCCACGTTTGAGTTGGGTTTCATACGGACTGTTTGATAGCCGGACTGACTAATTCCCGTCTCCGTGCGGTTTGTACTGTTATTATTATTATTATTAGCACCGCGTCTTACTACCCGTTCGGGTTATACGCACTTACGCTAATGTGTAATGGTAGGGTGATTGTGAAATGAAATGAAGGACCTACAGTTTAACGTGGGATCCGAACCACGGTGGAGGCCTGGCATTCCCCACATTCACAAGATGTCTTGTCAGAGGTGAAGGAAGGGTTTGGTAATCAAATAAATCTGTGCCGGGACCGAGGATTGAACCCCGGATGCCAGCACAGAAGTCTGACACCTTACCCCTAGACCGCCAGGTCACCGACTCTTAAGTCAATCTTCTGGTAAATTGATGTATTGATGTATGATATTACAAGAGTCGATTAGGGCATGATAGCTCAATGAGCAGATATAGTTTCTTGCCGATATTTACTACTTGTGTTGTTTATTGTGCTAAGCGGCTTATCTTCTTGAGTTTGAGTTATGTTAGAATTATGTTTATATATACAGCCATCACAATGGCTACGTGGCTAATTAACGTTTGATTGGTTGCTAGACAATGTTGTTTGACTAGCCAAGAAGGGAACGTCTCGAGTCACTAGCGGGGAGTGCTAGATGTGTTTTGATGAACTAATTAGGTCTCTTTGCCCTGGCTAAGTATCTTGTATTGTGTTATTATGGGAGCCTGTATTTTACTATTTATTATTGGCTCTGCGCTAGGGCAGCCTTTATATCTTTATCGCAAGTTTATTTGCAGCCGTGTAGACGGCCTCCTTATGTCGTACACTCGTACTTGGACTAGTTGGGTATTACCTCGTAGACAAGTTTTGTTCGTGAGTGTGGCCACTGTAGCTCTAGGCTGTAGCTATTTTGCCCTAATTGGGGCTAATTATCCCCGTATAAGAGGGACTAGGCTAGCGCCTCCTCATTGTGACTATGATGTTAACTCAATATTAGTTGCGATAGATAGAGCATTTATTTGCGTAATTGCTAGATGCCTAAGTAGCTAGGCCTCTTAAGAACCTGAGTGAGCACAAGCTGATGGGATAATGATCATGTTCTTTGAGGAACTAGACATTAAACCGGGCGAGCTCTTTCTTGAGGTCAGTTCAAAGGATTTCTCAAAAGGTTTATAATTATTGACCCGCCACTGTTCACTTTGTTGCAGTGGGCGAGTTGTAGGGGATTGTCTTCTCTGGAGCCTTTATGATCCTGGATAATTATCCCAGACAGTAATTTTCTTTAGTTAACCCCTATTGGATCATTTGCCTGTACTCACAGGGCTCCTTATACTGGACGCTTTGTTTTCAGTTTATTAAGTATTTTTTTTATCTAATTGTTGTGATACTACACACAATCACATTATGTTTATTACAGAAGACAACGGAAACCAAATAAACTTTCCTTAATGTCATATACTGTACTTTGATATATGCCTCATTAATAAATCTTTCTCTGGTGACCTGTCGGTCTAGAGGTAATGTGTCAGACTTCTTTACTGGGCGTCCGGGGTTCAATCCTCGGTCCCGGCACAGATTTATCCGATTACCAAACCCTTCCTTCACCTCTGACAAGACATCTTGTGAATAATGCCAGGCCTCCGCCGTGGTTCGGATTCCACGTTAAACTGTAGGTCCTCCATTTCATCTCGCAATCACCCTACCATTACACATTTGCGTAAGTGCGTACAACCCGAACGGGTAGTAAGACGTGGTGATAATAATTATAATAAAACTCTGTATTGTTTGTAATTATTTATTTATGTGTTTGCTACCTTCTCTAAGCCTTTAGAGAGGGTACAATTAATACACACATTAATTTATTTTTTTATTCACGTTTTCCAAATTTACGTGAACTCTTGTTTCAATTAATGTTTTCTGTGGTAAAATATTGTAAATAGCAACGTTTATTAGCAAACAAAAAAGAAACACACTTTCATAGACAAACAAATTGTTTTGTCGTTTCTAAATTGTAGAATTTAACGCGGAAAGGTGAAATGATGATAAATCAGCGCCTAAGCCATGAACCTGTTTTAATTAAATTTGCTACTACCATGGGTAGGTTGATCCTGTTAGTTTTAATACACATGTAATCCTCGAGTTTATGATAACATTATCTATTTCAATTAGTAAAGATACGATATATTATAATTAAATTTTCATCCCATTGATATATATATATACACTTAAATTAAAGTTGGAATAATAGAGTCAGCTTTAATTTTCATTAATTCATGTTTTTTAATTATTTTCTCACGTATCACACTTCGTTCGGGCTACAAACACACATTAATTAGGCTAAATGAGTAAGACTGAGTACGGTAGAATTTTAGAGGAAGGGAAAATATACTTATAATTTTCTTGTAGGGAGATTGTGACAGACATCATCATTAACAACTGTTTCCAGCCTGTTACCAAGTCAGTTTTGTAAAATGACACCATATTCCTCTATCCTTATACCATTCTTCCTCGTTTAATCTATCCCATTCTTCTTCTTCTTACACTTGCACACTTTTTGTTATCTGCTCCTACCATCACTTTCTTGGTCTCCTTACGTACTTCCTTTCCATCATTTATTTAACGTCCTTTCTTTTTCCACCCTCATTACATGTCCATACCATCTCACCCTTGCTTCCTCTACTATTTCTTTTACTCCAACATCCTCATTGCATGACCATACCATCTCAGTCTTGCTTCCTCTACTATCTCATGTACTCCAACATCCTCATTACATGCCCATACCATCTCAGTCTTGCTTCCTCTACTATCTCATGTACTCCAACATCCTCATTACATGTCCATACCATCTCAGTCTTGCTTCCTCTACTATCTCATGTACTCCAACATCCTCATTACATGTCCATACCATCTCACCCTTGCTTACTCTACCATCTCATGTACTCAATATCCTCATTACATGCCCATACCATCTCAGTCTTGGTTCTTCTACTACCTCATGTACCCTCTGCACCCCTACTCTTTCCTGGATAACTTCATTCCTAATCTTGTTTCTCCTCGTGACAGCTAACATGCTAGAATTACCAATTATCAATTACAACTTACCGGGATTAAAACCCCTTTGTATCCATCAGTGGCGACTACGACTAACATGAGAGTAATGTTTTACGTCATGCGACCGCCGATGCGTTTTAATTCATACTAGAGATTGTTTTAAGAAAATGGAAAATAATAATATAAATGTACAGTCTGGTCTTATTAATGAGAAATTTAAAGCAATAAAAATGTCATTATATTATATAGGAAACAAATTAGATGGGGAGCTTATTTGACCTATTTACGGTAGGTGCAGGGGTAGATTAATTAAACTGGTCTGCAGGACATTTATGTTATATGAATAATTAACAGCACTAGTAGGTGAAGGGGTAGTTCAAGCTATC
This sequence comes from Timema douglasi, assembly GCA_901482245.1. Classification (NCBI taxonomy): domain Eukaryota; kingdom Metazoa; phylum Arthropoda; class Insecta; order Phasmatodea; family Timematidae; genus Timema; species Timema douglasi. Next base: position 87,588 of record CABEEJ010002348.1, on the reverse strand, counting down.
CCACAGAATATTCCTATTATATCAATGTTTATGAATTACGGTTTCTTATTAAAAAAACAATGTTTAATTAGATAAAATTGTTTGTTTGGTAACATTACTATCCTCTTCAGTGGCCAAATGGTCTAAGGCGTCACTCTCGTGTTAGACTAACCTGGCTATGGCAGGAAGGTTGAAGCCCAAATCCCGGTAGCATCTACAGAAAGTGTTTTTTTTTTTTAATATTTTCCCACTCTCCTTCCATTCAAATGTGGGTGGATCACCTCTAAAATTCTTCCTTCCTCCTCCATTCCCCATTATAGTAATAATCATATTATGCGTATAGCCTGAACAGGTATTAAGATGATGTGATACCTAAAAAAATCAGTGATTGTGTGAATTAAGATTTACTATTTGCTAGGAGAATAAATACATTCACGACATTGTATTTACTTGATTTATTTTAGTTTATTACCGCATCTTACTACCTGTCCAGGCATACACGCTTATAATTTGATAATTACTGTAATGGCATGCACAAGAGGAAGGAAGCATATTAGAGGTAATATATCCGCATTTGTGTGGAAGAAGAGTTGTAAACCACTAAGTAAAAAAAAACCACCCTCAGTAGACACGACCAGGATTCGAACTCAAATCTCCCCATCGTCAGCAGATCACTCCAACATAAAAGCTACACCTTAAACTGTTTGACCATTGAAGTATGTTTTTAATTAGCTGTATAAATAATAAAATACATTATTATTATTATTATTATTATTAGCACCGCGTCTTACTACCCGTTCGGGTTATACGCACTTACGCTAATGTGTAATGGTAGGGTGATTGTGAGATGAAATGAAGGACCTACAGTTTAACGTGGAATCCGAACCACGGTGGAGGCCTGGCATTCCTCACATTCACAAGATGTCTTGTCAGAGGTGAAGGAAGGGTTAATAAAATACAATGTTATGTGGCGTCACATCGTTATTTTTGTTAGTGTTCCCGACATAAAATATTAGTTGTTAAAAAAAAAAGGATATAGCAGGATTGCGTCGTTAATCCTGCATCATTATTAATTTTATTACTTTCCCTCGACTCCTTAGAAAGAGAAATATTGTGATCGTAAAAAAATAAAATCGAGATTAAGATTTTGATAAATATTGACGTAAACCGAAAAAGTGGTTTTCTCGATGCCGTCTGTCTGTCTCGGGCTAGAACCGAAACCATTTTACTGATTGAGCTAAAACATGCTATCTGGGGTTTTTAATAAGTTTCCTAAGGATTTTCTGGAATTAGATATCCAACCCAAAAATTAAAAGTAGTTTATCTGAAGAGAGAAAAGAAAAAGAAAAATAGAAATACGCTCAAACAATGTGTGATTAAATTTTGTATAAAGGCATTGTTAAAAATTTATTTAAAAAAATAGCTTATCATTGTAATGGTGTAGTACAATAGTTGAAATATTAAAAAAGAAAAATATGTTATTTGAAAAATATTTTTTAACCAAGAATTTCCGAGTCATAAGCAAATATATATATATATATATATATTTTTAGGGGAGGTGGGTCTTTGAAAAGGGAAATTGATTTTTATGCTCTTTGGTGGACAGAGGCTCCTCTTTTTTTAATGTTTCTGTAACCGTATATATGGTTTAGTTTGTGTACTTTAATGGAGTGTTTCTGCAATAGTGTAGATTATTTAGTTTTTGAAAAACCCGCATCGGTGACGTAGTTAGCTAACGCGCTAGTCGTGTTGAGCTCTACTGCTGAGGACGGGGAGATCGAGGTTCGAATTACGGTCGGGTGAACTGAGGGTGGTTTTTACGTAAATGGTTTTACCACTCTCCCTCCACGCAAACACGGGTTAATTTCCTCTAATTCAACCTTCCCAATTCCTAATCCATTAGGGTAATTAGTACTTAAAGCGTATAAGCCGAACGGGTAGTAAGACGTGGTGCTAAATATTATTAGTTTAAAAAAATCCTACAAGATTTTAGTAAATATCTCTATTCTAAAATAAAATAAAGAAAAAGTGTGTGGAATACACCAAACCATTTATTTATTAAGTGTCAATTAAAAAAACACAAACAAAATGACCAAAATAACCCATTATTTAGCTATTTTAGCATCGACTCTCAACAAATCTAATATATACTTTGTGAAATTTTATCTGCCTGAATTCATATGAGTAGAAAATGTTCCTTCAGTTTATAAACAAGGCATGTGCACTAGCGCCCTGGGTGCCACGGGGCAGGTCAACAAAGTGTGGAATACAAACATCGATAATTTATAGCATCCCCTCTCTCTCTCGTGTTTGTTTATTTCTCTATCAGTCTCGTGTGCTTCGGGGACAATGTCCACTCGTGTATTCATGCTGAAAACATACTTGGGAGTTTGATGGAAAGGAATATATGATCTAGAACACATCCATAAACAAACAAGTTTTATAAAAATCAAATTTTGGATTCCCAAATAATTTTAGCTGTAGTATTAATAGTAATAATAATGATATTTTTAGCAGTAACGTATTATTTTCATTACTAGTAGTTCTATGAACAGTAGACCTAGGTGACCTGGTGGTCTAGGGGTAAGGTGTCAGACTTCTATGCTGGCGTCAAGGGTTCAATCCTCGATCCCGGCACAGATTTATCTGATTACCAAACCCTTCCTTCACCTCTGACAAGACGTCTTGTGAATGTGGGGAATGCCAGGCCTCCACCGTGGTTCGGATTCCACGTTAAACTGTAGGTCCTCCATTTCATCTCACAATCACCCTACCATTACACATTAGCGTAAGTGCGTATAACCCGAACGGGTAGTAAGACGCGGTGCTAATAATAATAATAATAATAATAATAACAGTCCAAGTGTTTGTTGTTTACTGGAATGAACACAAAACTATGTTTTATGACCCTATAAGTACATATATAGACCTGTAAACAGAGTTTAAATGTCGAAATTTTCTACTATGAAAAGTACAACAAACCACATATTTCTGTTGATCACTAAAAGCTAAATGTCCGGGAAACGAAAGGTAACTGTTATAGGAGCGTAGAATAGATCTTTGGGAATAGAATGATGTCTATTTAATAGTCACAACACACTGTTATAGGAGCGTAGAATGGATCTTTGGGAATAGAATGATGTCATTTAATTGTCACAACACACTGGTATAGGAGCGTAGAATGGATCTTTGTGAATAGAATGATGTCATTTAATAGGGGAAGGGGAGTCACAACACGTATTGTCAGTTGTATTTTCCTCCTTCCCTGTTTGTTCTCCTACTGACAGGTAGCTAAACACAAGGAACGTTATAAACTCACTTGGTTCATGACGTTCAGGAAGTTTTGATTGACTATTATTGCGCCTTAATGTCTAGTGGTCCCGCTTCTCGCGCTCCACGGGTTGCGTCCCTCACTCGATCAGGGAGGGAACATCTCACACGCCAGCCCACTCGCCTCAGAGGAACAAGATAAGTCGGCTTTAGAAGGAGAGAAGGCGCGACTTTATTCACTTTGGATTATTTTAATTTAATTTAGAAGGAAGCCCAAGGCTAGCCGTGAAACTTTACTAACACCCGAACCACCCGAAGTGCCCGTCTAAGCGGATAGTGGAGTCGACATGAAGTCAACAAGGACTCTGGTGCAGCTAAGAATAAGACTGTTAAGGATATTTTTTTTAGCAAGATACGTCCTTTATATTCAACTAATAATATCTAGGAGTTGGACTGGATGTGTTGTAATATCATACATTGAGCTAGTTTACAAGTCCTGCCAACCAGTTAGTAAATATATAGATGCAGAGGTAAATCTCTGTGGTTCCAGGGTAAAGTGTTCGCCTCAGAAACCGGTATTCTTGGGTTCAAACCCAGTCGTGGTTGAAGGGTTTGTCTTGAGTGATAAAAAATCCGTAGCACAATTTCCTTCAGAGGGGAAGTATTATTATTATCACCGCGTCTTACTATCCGTTCGGGTTATACGCAATTACACTAATGTGTAATGGTGGGGTGATTGTGAGATGAAATGAAGGACCTACAGTTTAACGTGGAATCCGAACCACGGTGGAGGCCTCATTCACAAGATGTCTTGTCAGAGGTGAAGGAAGGGTTTGGTAATCAGATAAATCTGTGCCGGGACCGAGGATTGAACCCCAGACTTCCAGCATAGAAGTCTGACACCTTACCCCTAGACCACCAGGTCACACGGGAGGGGAAGTAAATCCTTCAGTCCCAAGTTGATTGTGGTATGCAAAATTACTGTGGAAGGTATGTGAAAATACCTTTCCCGGAAAAATTGGAAGGCTTTTTCCCTCTCGTTTATAGGATATTCTCTTGTTATGATATAATCAATCGGTCCAGAAAGTGCGTGTTAAATACCTCAAATAAATAGATAGACAATGGATATAGGGCTAGTCCTTATATCAGTCAGTTTCATATCTGTCTACTGAGCCAAGGGTCCCACGTTCTATTCCTTGCATGGCCGAAAAAATTATCATTGGAGAAATATATGACTTGAATAAAAAAAACTGACCTGGCTACAGGCTGAAAACAATAATGGATATATATATATATATAGGTGACAAGACATATTGTGAATGTGGGGAATGCCAGGCCTCCACCGTGGTTCGGATTCCACGTTAAACTGCAGGTCCTCCATTTCATCTCACAATCACCCTACCATTACACATTAGCTTAAGTGCGTATTACGAGAACGGGTAGTAAGACGCGGTGCTAATAATAATAATAATAATAATATATAGGGCAGGGTGTGTAATATTGTACGCACTGTCCTAAGCTCATCTAATCCGATTTATCGTTGACGAAGATGCCATTGTTCAAATCCCGGCCAGGGTGTTTATTTTCCTAGCAGTTTTTTTTTATGACTCTCACACCACTTGATTCGTGTACATTTCCTCGATATTCCAACTTTCTCGTCCTTGTCCCATTAGTGAAATTAATACGCGTAATACCCGTATAAGCAGTTAAAAACTTTGTGAACATATAAACCCACAAGGAACAGACTATAAATTGATATAGTTAACAAAAGCACCAACGGCTTTCAACTAGATTACGAGTTTACTTGTGACATTTTATGGTCCATAGGTTGGCAACACTGCGGTATTTCCTACCCCATCCACCTTCCTCCCCGCAACAAAACAAGAATAACAAACATATCACGTAGTAAGTTATGTCGTGAAATACGAACACCCATTTTAATGTAGGACACTCGGCGAGGATAATGCAAATTAAGGTGGAGAAATACATTTTATGTCAGGCTTAGGCTAATATGATCCATTTGTCTTTGAGAAACTTCATTGTTACGTTTAAGGGGACATGGAAGTGAGACATAGAGGAAGTACCGGTAATATGGAATACCATTTACTTTTTCAATAATATCAAAACATATTTTCACATTTTGTCATTTGAGTTCCATATTAAACTTATAATTAATGTGTTTAACCATTTTTCAGTGTTTAAAGCAAAATTGATAACTTTAAAAGTCCTGTAGGAGCGCTTAAAAGAGATGCGGACCAAATGAGGGCAATATGGAATAGGGAGGGCAATATGGAATTCTACACATTCTACATAAAATTATTATTATTATTATTAGCACCGCGTCTTACTACCCGTTCGGGTTATACGCACTTACGCTAATGTGTAATGGTAAGGTGATTGTGAGATGAAATGGTGGACCTACAGTTTAACGTGGAATCTGAACCACGGTGGAGGTCTGGCATTCCACACATTCACAAGATGTCTTGTCAGAGGTGAAGGAAGGGTTTGGTATTCAGATAAATCTGTGCCGGGACCGAGGATTGAATCTCAGCCGCCAGCACAGGAGTCTGACACCTTACCCCTAGACCGCCAGCTCACCTTCTATATAAAAAATTAATTATATTCACTAAAACTAACAAATGTTTGATAAGAAAGTGTTAAGTAAACATGTATATATTATGTGTAAAACAATAAAATAGTAATAATAACAAATCATTGAAATAATATATTATAATAAAAGATAACTAACTAATAAATCAGTATTAATAATTAATTATTAAAATATAATAGACTAAAATATTGTATCGGGCTACATTGTTCTCTTAATAGATTCATTAGGTGTTATAAAATATGTTCAAGCTTACGTTTGACAAAATAAATCACTTGCCAAATATTTGAAAAATGTGCGGGCATTATGGAATAGTAGTATTCCTTATTGCCCGACTCGCCATTTTGGAAAACAATATTTTTTGTTAGAATATAATAAAATTACAGTAAAATGATTTGATTAGAATTAATAAGAACAGTAGAGTCAAGAAATATAGCAACAAACAATCGTCTCTCACAAAACAATCAGTTGATCTGTCACTACCTGTTCGAAATTGTTTTCTGTAATAGTTGAAATAGTTAACGATAGACTGCGACACTTAACATATAATAAACAATGGTATTCCGTATTGTGCCGATTATCCCATAATACCCGCATCTCCTCTATTCATTTTCTTCACATTGAGTTATAATTTATTTTTTCTCAGGAATTATGCAATCATGCTAAGAGAACTGATATTTAGTAACATAATAAAAATAATTATTGCCTAATTGCTTGGAAATGTATAATAAGACAGTGTTGAAACACTATAATAATGTAAGGTAGGTGATAATGAAGGAAGCAAATCTGAAAGGATAGCAGGTTAGCCCTATATAGGAACAAACACACTTCTTTCTAATTTTTTCTTTCATTTTTCATACCTCTAGCTTCTTTACAATTCCATGTATACACATTCTTTAGAATTTTTTGATTTGCTCCTTGTTCATATATAGAGACACATGCATGGTATACAACACATAAATTAATATGTATGAGACTACAGGCTTCTTCAGGCTCCTTTTTTCTTAATTTCCAGGATTTACTTAATCTTGGTGTGTCTTTCATGGAGCCCCACAGAATCATAGTGAAGTTCCTCGAGGTAATCGGAAAAAGGGCACTCGCTTTTAGGTAGTCTGGTGACCTGGCGGTCTAGGGGTAAGGTTTCACACTTCTATGCTGGCGGCCGGGGTTCAATCCTCGGTCCCGGCATAGATTTATCTGTTTACCAAACCCTTCCTTCACCTCTGACAAGACATCTTGTGAGGAATGCCAGGCCTCCACCGTGGTTCGGATTCCACGTTAAACTGTAGGTCCTCCATTTCATCTCACAATCACCATACCATTAGCGTAAGTGCGTATAACCTGAACGGGTAGTAAGACGTGGTGCTAATAATAATAATAATAATAATTTAGGTAGTCGATTTGTAAGAAGGTACATTAGGGTAAAAGTGGAGCGGAAGCGATTAGAGGTCAGTGTTTTTTTGCATTTACTATACCATAACACTTTTAGCCAAATTAAATAAAATGTTTATCAAGTATAATCATAGTTTAATTTTCTTCACTTGGTGATATCAACAGTTGTTGAATATCTGTCAGGAGTATAGCGTCAATAGATGAGAAACTTTTTAAATTAAGAAAAAAAATGTTCATTAAATTCCAGGATATTCTTGACATATATTCAACAACTATTAATACCACCAAGTGAAGAAAATTAAACTATGATTCTACTAGAACAATATTTTAATAGTTTTTGGTCAGAAAAATAAATTGTTATAGAAACTGCAAAAATATTGATATTAGCTCTCGTTTGATACATTCCCCCATCACTTTAACAACTCCGACAGCCCCACCATTGCAATTTTGTCATAACGATGTAAAGATAGTAGATTTATTCTTCATTGTTAATCAAATTAGGTATATCAATCAATGATCTTATTAATAAAGGTAATTATCATTTAATATGTATATTAATCACTATCTTTGGAGGGAGACGTCACTACCTGGACCAGCACTCACAAAGAACCAGAACTCTCGTATCGAGAACAATATCATATTTGGGCGAAGTTAAGGCCAGCGACTTTTCTTACACTAAAACTTAATAATAAAGAACATACATTTAATACGTATTTGCTAATATATAATTTAAAATATCTGTACAAAAATATTGCCCACATACATAATTGTACATTTGTGAACATATTATTATTATTATTAGCACAGCGTCTTACTACCCGTTCGGGTTATACGCACTTACGCTAATGTGTAATGGTAGGGTGATTGTGAGATGAAATGGAGGACCTACAGTTTAACGTGGAATCCGAACCACGGTGGAGGTCTGGCATTCCCCACATTCACAAGATGTCTTGTCAGAGGCGAAGGAAGGGTTTGGTAATCAGATAAATCTTTGCCGCGACCGAGGATTGAACCCCGGCCGCCAGCACGTGAACATATTAAAATAAAATAAAATAAATAAGGAACGTAAAACAAAACAAAAGTCCAACACCTTAGCTAAGTCGGTAGCGTGTCCGCCTACTGAGAGAATAGTCCTGGGCCACAGAGAAGGATTTCTTTGTCTGTGTCCTGGGCTCAATTCCCGGAAAGGTCGAATAATGTATCATTGGTGAAATGTGGGTTTACCTTTTTCACAGTGATGAATAAACGGCAGGGGGCTGGATGTTGTGTCTGCCCTAGTCTTAAATTAGATTATAAGACATATGACAGGTCTTGACATCCAGTAGTGGAAAATATATGGCTTGAATAAAAAACTGGCCTGGACCACAGGCGGGAAACAATAATAGATGTAAAAATAACTAAACAAATGAGAGAAGAAAAAAAGTACATTAAAGCACATAATCATTTCAAACACAAATTAACATGTCAGATCTAAACATGCTGTAGATATAAAATAATATATAAGAAAATAATGTTGATAATATTTAGTAACTATTTAGGTTAAATACATGTTTATATATATAAAGTTATTATTTTATATATAATAATTATTTATTTATCAACGCGTCTTACTACCCGTTCAAGTTATAAGCTTAAGTAATAATTACGCTAATGGATTAGGAAATGGAAGGTTGAATTTAGAGTAAGTGAACCCCCATTTGCGTGGAGGGAGATTGGAAAGACATTTAGGAAAAACCACCTCTAGTTCACCCGACCGAGATTCGAACCTCGATCTCCTCGTCCTCAGCAGTCAGGCTCAACACGACTAGCACGCTAGCTAACTACGCCACAGAGGCGGGTAATATAATAATAATAATAATAATAATAATAATAATAGTCTTACTTTACGCACATTTTTACTGTTTCCCTACATTTCTCCTCATATCGACGATCGAGACTCTATTCGCAGACCTTGAGCAAGATTATATTGAAAGAATTTTATTTGACAGAAGTTCAAGAACGTTCCAGGAATGAGCTCCAGCAACAGTAAGAGAGAGAGAGAGGGTAACACAAGTTAGATCTGTGAAGAGGGATAGAAAGTGTGTGGGTTTAAACACACGTGTTCTGAAATATATATATATATATATATATATATATAAATTTACTTGCAAGTTAAACAGTCAAGTCAATGTAAACTATTATCACAGTAGTAATGGTTCTCAAAAATATTATGCTATAAAGCTATTGGCCCTCTTCATTTGGCGTGGAAATGCGGAGCCATGGGAACAAACTGTTATCTTCAATAATCTTTATTGTTTTGCAATTTTCTTTTCGGAAACGGTTTGTTCAAGAATAGAAGCATGTTGATTTAAGTCATACTTTTTATGTACACACACCTCTTATATAAGCTTAACAGTGATCAAATATCGATGATATTGACAGTTTTCAACAGAAAAACTGCCGACTTCATAACAAAAAATAAGAAAAATGTAACAACTAATAAACATTGATACATTATTTTAGAAGAGGTGTTGAAAATATTAACATAAAAATATCACTCGTTCTCGAGAAAACTGATATTTGCAAACGTATTAATATTTTCCGCAAGACCTGTCCGGTAGCTAACACCATCTACGGTTTCCGTGATCCATCTCTTCTTGTTGGCGCGGAAGGATACGTTGGTCGGTTGTGAAGCCACGCCACGCCTTTCACCCTCCCACCCTCCATATCACAAAATAGGTTTTAGACTTGCACTCGACATTGGTGGCTCGTGTATATGCACTGAGGAACTGCAGCACCCCCTATTTACACTTGATATTATCGATAACATTTAATATAATGAGTCCTTTTATCTTTAATTCTTTATTTATTTTTTTAGTACAATATATATTCCTTAAACTTAATGTCAGTACTTCAGTAGCCATCCCCCAGTTTATGAAAAAGATACTAAATATTTGCATGGAACTGTGCGCTTCACAGTGCCAGCGATGAGGTGTTTGACTGTTGTGCGCATGCGCACATATGAGAGGGTGGGGATGAAGGTGGGACTGCCAAGTAGAGAAAGCATTGTTGCTCTCGCAGTGCCGGCTCTGGCGTGATGGTGTAAGGACGTTATTTTTACCCAGCGTGTGTTGTGCTTAAAAACCGGGTACAATATTCTTGCATGTGATGGTGTAGAAGAGTGTAGGGTGAGATTATTATTCTGCTTCCAGCGATTCTAATTGAGTCAATTTTTTTCATTTTTTTTTTTATTTAACAGAAGGACTAAATGCGCTTGCAGTACTTTCAATGGAGAGAAATTTCCTCAATTGTCATACATAGATCAAGGAGAAAATTATATAACTTTTTGCTCAAATTAAAACAAGAAGAATGGAATTCATTTTTAAATGAATAGATCAAGATTTAAATGTATCAATTTAAGTTAAAGTAAGTAAAAAAGTTTTTTTTTTTTTGTTAAGATGTTGTCAAGTTCCTGAATAAATGTTTTTATACATATTGTTTTTGTTTTTTTTACACAATTTTAAAACAAAGGCTAAAAATTTTCTGGAGCAGCAACCCCACTAATTTTAGCTACGAGCCGCCACTGCACTCGACAGGGCCTTAAATCCTCAGCGAACTTGTGAAACAAGCCTTGGTGAGAGTATGTGGACATCCCTGACCGGGTGAAAAGGGGGAGAGGGGGGCGCACGTTGTCGGTGAAATTCACTTTCTTGCGGCTTGTAACGAGTGTCGTCCCAACATCCGCAATGGCGTCAGACTTAAGAGTTCTCCTCCGATGAGAGCGGTCATTGAGAAACTACGCAGCGCTACAAGGTTTGCCAACAGAACTGCAGAGCGGAGATTTTTTATTCAACCCACTTCTCACCTCCCCCCCCCCCCCCCCCACCCCCC
>CABEEJ010002348.1:50699-75915 GCA_901482245.1 Timema douglasi | reverse complement strand
GGGGGGGATAGTCTTTAGATCCCAGTCGGGTGTACTGAGGGTGGTTTTTCCTAAATGGTTTCCCATTCTCTTTCCACACAAATTAAGGTACACTTTAAATTTTACCTTATTTATCCCTAACCCATTAGCGTAAAAAATAGCCAACGATTAAAATAATATAATTTACCTAACTGTAAAAAAATTACCTAAATTAGTGAGAAAGAAGTGACTGGGGGAGAGAGGGAGGGGGGTAAAAATCATGCAAAAAGTCTTGCGTAGTATTTATAAAATAGGCTAACTGCTCCCGGCCAAGATTCGAACATAATCTCGACCTCCTGATTAAGAGGCAATAATGTAAGCCCCCTTATACCCCCCTCCCCCTGCCGTTGATGTATAATAGTATAAAGGGGCCGTTGAATTGGGTTGCCCAACATTCCAGCTGAGGTGAAACTTGAAACTGGACGTCAATAGCGGAAACAAGAGTTGAAACCCTCATTAATCAATAACCCGGTATTTATACTGGGACAGTTGACGGGTGAGTTCTTGCAATCACCGGGACAGGCGGGTTCAATTCAAGGTCATTCGACATTCAACATTTTATCGCGCTATTTTAACAAGCTATAAATAGTGATTAGATTATTTCAAATCGTTACAGTTCACGAGTTATAAGGAGTCAAAACTTGCTAGTTTATGTTTTTTACGTATTATTGTTAATGTAAAGTAATTAATTATTATTATTAGCACCACGTCTTACTACCCGTTCGGGTTATACGAACTTACGCCAATGTGTAATGGTAGGGTGATTGTGAGATTAAATGGAGGACCTACAGTTTAACTTGGGATCCGAACCACGGTGGAGGCCTGGCATTCCACACATTCACAAGTTATGATTAATACACGTCTTGTCAGAGGTGAAGGAAGGGTTTGGTAATCAGATAAATCTGTGCCTGGACCGAGGATTGAACCTCGGACCCCCAGCACTGAAGTACGACACCTTACCCCTAGACCATCAGATCACCTAAAGTAATTAATGTACGGGGATGAAATTTAGTATAACTAGGCATTTATATGAGGTGTACACAATTATATATTTATAATGTTAATAATATGAATATTTCAATAAAATATTAATATTATTACAATTGTTGATACTTTTTTTTTAGCACCGCGTCTTATTACCCTTTCGGTTTATACGCATACGTAATAAATATGTAACCCAAACTCTAAAGTTAGAGGGGTTCAAATACATATACTAACAAAATTAAATGTTATATTTAAAAAAATGGATATTCATCTAATAGAAGTGCGCAGTGTGAATAACTTTTTTGTGTTAAACAAATGCTGGGTACACAACATGTCCCCAGCGCACGCAACTCACTCCTAGAAGCAGAAATTAACAAGGTCCACCTTCACTGAATACCTAATATTACACGAAGAGGATAAAGACTTTGTAGAAAGGAATTTGGATAATAAGCATTACTAAACCTAGGGATAATATGACGTAGCTATAATAGTAAGAGATTTCAAGTCTTAAGAGAATTTAGGTTTAATTTCTGCCAAATTTTATTATAGAACAATACATATATTTTGAAAGAATCTTAAAGTTCCTCATAAATACAATAGTAGTAAAATGACCTTGACTAAGCTCAACAATAACCATTGGTATCATTCAAAAGAACAAAAATATTTAATAAATATATATTCTTTTTCCTTTTCCTAATATTTTATTAGATACAATGGAACAATTATGTGAATTTACTATCAACGCATGGCATTATTAACTTTGAGTAAGACAATCTCTAATATTATAGAAGATTTCTCCAATATAACACATTTCTGTACTCGTTGCGAAAATACAACGTACTCGTTAAATGGTTTAAAGTTCAATGTTTATACCTGAGTAACAATAATACGCAAAAAGTCTTTAAATTGTGAATATACAGGAATACTCTAGTTACCTAACCTTCCTAAGTAAGTCATTACTTAGCTAATCCTGAGACACACCTACAATGTACGATAAATAAAATTACTAGTGTATTTATCCCTGACAAGCGTAACGCGTAACTTTCCCAACATTTGAAATATGACATCATGTTCTTAAAGAACTTTCCCACATAAATATTTATTAAATTCATATTGCAGCACCATTCTCAAGCGACCTAAATAAAGCTAAATTGATCTGTATAACTGTCAAACTTTAATAACATTTGAAAAGTTCTGACCTAATGTTATAAACAACTTTCCCAAATTAGTATACACTAAGCTCATATTGCCACAGCTCCCAAGCTAAACAAATAAAGTTAAATTGATAATTATAACTGTCAAACTTTAATCACCTTTGAAAAGTGCTGACCTAACGTTATACACAACATTCCCATGTTAATGTTTACTAAACTCATATAATAACACAACTCGCAAGCTAAATAAATAAAGTTAAATTGACTGTTATGCAAAAGAACAAAGATTTATACCAGATCTAAATATTTACTTTAAAAAAAAAGAAATGACCAAAATGGAATATTGAATAGTTTATAATATGTTGAGTTTACGCCGAAAAAGAATTTCATCTTACATTATATTAATATGTCCTGGAAGCCTCCTGCTTCGTCCTACAGTGCCCAAGCCTAATCCAAGAGTAGTCTCTTACTTGACAGACGGTTCTTTATATGGAGCACACTCGTCGAACAATCGAGAAGGAATTAAAGGTGGGAATCACTTAGATAAACACACAGGAAGGGGGAATGCGCGCGACACTAGAAACGTCGATTTTCTTCTGGCAAGGAGTGGCAGTTACCACCCCTTTCTAGCATGTTCTTGTTGTTGATGTTGGGTGGAATTGAGCAGGGTGGTGGTCTCTAGCGGCGAGATGCGGCACTTGGCTCGGCGCTGATAATTGTTCGCGGGTTGTTGTTGTTACTAGACGTGTTATGAAGTCGAGGTGCTTGGCCTGGTCAGTGAGATTGGGTAAGTGTATTATGATTGGCTTGCCCATTTTGTTTACTTGGAGCATAAATGCTACAGCTACGATAATGTTTTTTAGGGATTAGGAAGGTTATATTTTTAGGAAGTGTACCCGAATTTTCTTAGGGAGAGAGTGAATAACCATCTTGGAAAAACCACCTTCAGTACACATGAACGAGATTCGAATCCCGGTTTCCTTGTCATCGGTATTCTAGTCTGCTGTGAGAGAATATGTATATTTATATTAACAATGTTATTAATATAATTAGTATTAATAGTGATATTAATAATATTAGTATTTCATTAAAAAATTTACATTATTAATATTTAATTCCGCACACTTCATTAGGCATGTCTAGTTATAATAAATTTCAATCCCATACATAAATCACCTTACCTTAACAATGGTACGGTAAAAACATAAACTATCAAATTTGACCTCTTAGAGTCCGTAAATTGTAACGATTTGAAAACATGGAATCACAATTAACAGCTTATAGCAAACCTTATTAAAATTATGCAATAAATTTGTTGTGGTCGAATAACCTTAGCCCTTGCAATCCTAAGGGGGAATTGCGGTCTAATGGGGGGTGGGGGGTGGAGGGGGTTCATAACACTCACACATTGACTTTTTATAATTTTAACCCGCTGTTTTAAATCTCAATGAAATCTATCTCCACGTAGTTGTCTACTAGACTCTTATTTACGTGTTCAAGTTAGTTTTGTGTTGTTTTTGTAAACAGTTTTATTTAGGTAAGGCTATTTAAACCCTCACCCTTAGAAAAGCAGGATTTTGTTGTTGTCATTTGTGGCAACACTGTTTGCAGTTTATTGTGGCTGCATTAAATATTGTAAACCAGTAAACATATATTTTAAAATGTACAAAAGGTAAATTATTATTATTTTTATTTAGCACCGCGTCTTACTACCCGTTCAGGTTATACGCTTCAAGTACTAATTACGTTAATGGATTAGTAATTGGGAAGGTTGAATTAGAGGAAGTGAACCCGTATTTGCGTGGAGGGAGAGTGGAAAACCATTTAAGAAAAAAACCACCCCCAGTTCACCCGACCGAGATTCGAACCTTGATCTCCCCGTCCTCGGTAGTCGAGCTTAACAGGAATAGTGCGTTAGCCAACTACCAACTACGCCACCGAGGCGGGTTACAAAAGGTGTGACCTGTGTGTGTAAACTAAAATAGTGACTCAAAATTTAGAATAGTGAGACATTTTTCATTGTCTTTGTTCTTTTATTTTAAAAGATGCCTTTTTAAATTTTAAATTAATTGTATATAGTATTTATTAATCAAATATATTAAAAAGCTAGAAACAAGCCATTAGAATTATGATTAAATAAAACCTGTGACGAAATATGACAATGGATTTTTAGGGTTATTGTTAAATGACTCGACCATCATTATGATGATCTATAGACCGCATGACACTTATCACCTCGCAGCGTTGCTTTCTGACGTCGTTTTGAAACACTGCAAGGTGGCGAGCCTGCTCGAGACAAATATATCAATGGATCACCATTTTGTAACCAGTTATCCTTATTTTGGTACATTATGTCAGACATAAGAAACTACAGCAAACAGTTTTTGACAAAATTGGTTGAATTGTACCAAACAATACCATGTTTGTGGAAAGTTAAAGATAATTAATACCTGAATCATTTGAGTAAAGAGAAGGCCTTTGAGGAACTGGTAACAACATTTCAAGATGTCGACAAAGAGATAATAAGAGAATAAGTAATCAAGAAATTCATTCATTCATTTAACACCGCGTCTTACTACCCGTTAGGGTTATACACTTAAGTACTAATTACGCTAATGGATTAGGAATTGGGAAGATTGAATTTTAGAGGAAGTGAACCCGCATTTGCGTGGAGGGAGAGTGAAAAACCATCTAGGAAAAACCACTCCCAGTTCACCCGACCGAGATTCGAACCTTGATCTCCCCCGTCCTCAGCAGTTGAGCTCAACACGACTAGAGCGATAGCCAACTACGCCACCGAGGCGGGTAATCAAGAAATTAAACTCATTACGAACCTCATGGAGTAAAGAATGTTTAAATACGTTCCCCTACACTGAGCTGCAAGATGATCATTCGTCAGAAATCATCGTGTGTTTAGTAATAGGTACCTCAGATTTATCAGCTCCCAGCCCTACTAAGCCACGTCAGAAAGCAGTAGCGCAACCTCCCAAATCTGGGATATATATTACTAAACACACGCTGATTTCTGACGGTTGACCATCTTGCGACTCAGTGGAGGGAGCTGAGGTGAATTTTATCATCCACGCTTGTTTTTTGTTGGTTCACTTCGTTCCAAGGTGTCTTATCAACAACAACAAGATGAAGATTTGTTCTTGTTGTACTGGTTCAACTAAAGTTTGAAATGTAGTCGTGTTGAAAAAAACGTTGAAAGAAACGTGTTAGGAGGCGAAATTTAGTGTCAAAACGGGACACCGTGAAACAAAAGTGTGATGATCATGTTTGAATTAAATTCTGATGATTTCCGGAATTACCTACGTATGAATGAAGACACCAACAAGTTTTTGTTTATCATAGCATTTGTCTCATTTTATTATTATTATTATTAGCACCGCGTCTTACTACCCGTTCGGGTTATACGCCCTTACGCTAATGCGTAATGGTAGGGTGATTGTGAGATGAAATGGAGGACCTACAGTTTAACGTGGAATCCGAACCACGGTGGAGGCCTGGCATTCCCCACATTCACAAGATGTCTTGTCAGAGGTGAAGGAAGGGTTTGGTAATCAGATAAATCTGTGCCGGGACCGAGTTTGTCTCATTTTTACTGACTCACCTACAAATAAGTTGGGTTTTAAAACTCTACTGGCTGTAAGACCTAACGAGTTGTGTGTTGTTTTTTTTCCTAAATAATTTAACTCTCTTACTCCAAGAAATTTCAGGTGCACAGCTTCCAAGATGATAGCTTCCTCATCCCTATTCAATTAAATTAAATATGTGGATATCCCAGACTGGTAGTAAAACGTGGTGGACAACAAAAATAAAGTTTAAGTTTTTTGAAAAAACATTTAGCTAACTATAAGTAAATAGATGGGGGAAAAAAAATTGCTGTTGAAAATCCGAATGATATTCAAGAACTGGATCAAAGATATTGAGCTAAGTTTCTCTCTAAAGAATCTTGTTTTATTAAGAAACCGTGTTTCTCACTAACTGTAGGATAAAGTAGGATGCTGTTAGCTCAAGTTTCATTTGATGTTGGAAGTTACCTTCCTGCTAAACACTTTAAATAACCCATTATGTAGTCCTGAGGAGATACTTAGGATCTCCCAGGGAATCACTTCAAGCGTATCACGAGTCTAAAAGGGGTGTCTTTAAAGAGCCCCATTCAAACTTTCACAAGCTCTGTCTTGCTCCTTGTTTACTAGTAGTTCGTTTTCTTCTTTGTTTAAGTGCATCTTGTTAAGATTTATGTAATGTTCTTATATTTACTTTAGTCTTAAGATTTATCTTTTAATTTCAAGTTGCAATATCTTTTATGATTTCTTCTTGGTTATGAAGTTGATATTTTTCCTTAGTGATTAAGTTAGGCATTAAATGAATTAATAATATATTCAAGAGTACTAAATTATACTCATTGAGAATAACTGTTGTTCACATGGTTTAAGACATAAGTCCCGCAATATATATATATATCAAAACACTACTAAGGTCAAGACCGTAGCTATGGGGGTTTGGGGGTTCAAACCCCATCCCTAAATTTTATAAAAAAAATATATATATGTGTATGTATATATATATATGTGTGTATATATATATATATATATAGAGAGAGAGAGAGAGAGAGAGAGAGAGAGAGAGCTTTATTTATAGTTCAAACAATATAAAAATTAAGGTACAAGTACAAATTAAGGGGCTGTGTTACCATAAAAAAAACACTTCATATAGTTCTTAGGACTGTTTGCTTGCTACGACCTTGACCTAGGTTCTCCGTCTTGGAATTTTTAAATCAAAACAATTTAGATGAGCTATTAAACTGAAAACTTCTTGAACGTTCACCATATTGAAACGGATAGTCATATTTAAAAAAAATATGTGCATGAATCGTTAGGTTTTGGTTCAAAGTATAACCATGCTAAATTTGGTTAAAATTGGTCAACGTCTTTGACAGTTATCTCGTGACAAAATCTGGACAGACAGACAAACAAAATATTAAATGGTCAAGTTAAAACAAGATCTCGCAAGGCTTGCTAAACCAAACACCTCTTGGTGGAAATGAAAGTGATACAGTCTCACATTACGAAATGTAAGGTCCATAACCACCATGTTTGTAGGTCCTGTATATCTAGGAGCTAGGGGTGGGTGCGTATTACTATACATACTGTTTTAGGTTAAGTTAATTTGTAGTAAATAGCTAGGAGCTAGGGGTGGGTGTGTATTATTATAAATAGTGTTTTGGTTAAGTTAATTTGTAGTAAATAGCTAGGAGCTAGGGGTGGGTGTGTATTATTATACATACTGTTTTAGGTTAAGTTAATTTGTAGTAAATAGCTAGGAGCTAGGGGTGGGTGTGTATTATTATAAACACTGTTTTGGTTAAGAAAGTTTGTAGTAAATATCTTCCTGCTCCAGTGGCCGCATTATCATAGACGTAACTCTTGCAATAGACAAGGAGATCGGGGTTTGAATCCCAACCAGATGCTCAGAGGGTGGGTTTTTCTATATGTTTTCCACTTTCCCTCCACGCAAATATGGGTACACTTTCTATTAATTCAACCTTCCTCATCCCTAGCTCAGTATTGTAATTAGTGTATTTGTTGAACTTGTACAATTATTAAGACGCGGGGATAGAAAAAATAAATGTTACGGTGCACCGCAAAGACTTTCTCCCGCGTTTGTCTTAAAATATCCATTCGCTAGAAACTCGTGAGATTTGTGAAACGAAATAATAGTTCCATACATTGTAACACTACACCACAAAGATAATAAATAAAATAATATAACGGTTTACCTACTTTCTTTTATATCATTAGGAACTAGGAACACTGTTACTTACTCTATGACATTAGGAGCTAGGAACACTGTTACTTACTCTATGACATTAGGAACTAGGAACACTGTTACTTACTCTATGACATTAGGAACTAGGAACACTGTTACTTACTCTATGACATTAGGAACTAGGAACACTGTTACTTACTCTATGACATTAGGAACTAGGAACACTGTTACAGAAAAATTGAGAAAAGAGAAACATCTTTGTCCACCAAAGAGCATAAGAGTCAAATCCATTTACTAAGACCTGAATTAAAAAGTTTATATATTTGCTAATAGCTCAGAGATGATCGCTTTTATAATTATATATCTAAAATAAAAGATTTTTTATTTTAATAGTACTAAAACTTTACAATAATATGTTATTTCGTATCTCAAATAGTTACGGATATATGAACAAAGCTAGAAAAATCTCCGTTATGTAAAGAAAGTACCCTCAAAGTCACTTTCATGAGAAAATGAGAATGATCATTTGGTTTACGATGATAAACAGTGTCGAGATATAAATTTAATCAAAATCGTTAGAGAAAATTTCGAGAAAAATCCATTTTTCTCTTTTTGCCCTTCAGTAAACCACCTTTAAATTTAGTGTTTCATATCTAATTCCAAAAACCCCTCGAGGGTGGGAGGGGGGTCCTATGAAAACAATAGATATCAAGTTTTAGCCCAATTGGTCAAATATTTACTGTTTTAGCTCGAAGCACAGACAGATGATATTGTGAAAACCTTCTTTTTTTCAGGGATCATAAAATGTTGACATTTATCAAAATCTTGATTTAGATTTTTTCTACAGTCACAATAAATACTTCTCTCTCCAAGGAGTCGAGACAAATTAAAAATCCAAGAGTTAGAGTTGTGTAGTATTAAATATGGTGTCTTGAAGTTTAATTTTAAATGGCCTCTTAGAAATAACATATCTTCTGCACTTAAAACTGATAAAATTACCTATTATTCGTGTAAATTGATAGATATTGATAATATTTATCAAGAGTAACAGCTTCATAACGGGTGAATTAACGTTTGAATATCCCAAAGTATTTTTAATAACTTTTGAAACTGTCAGATATTATTATTATTATTATTAGCACCGCGTCTTACTACCCGTTCGGGTTATACGCACTTACGCTAATGTGTAATGGTAGGGTGATTGTGAGATGAAATGGAGTACCTACAGTCTAACGTGGGATCCGAACCACGGTGGAGGCCTGGCATTCCCCACATGCACAAGATGTCTTGTCAGAGGTGAAGGAAGGGTTTGGTAATCAGATAAATCTGTGCCGGGACCGAGGATTGAAACCCGGCCGCCAGCACAGAAATCCGACACCTTACCCTTAGACCACCAGGTCACCTAGATATTGTTATTCCTATTAAAATACCACTATAAACATAACTTGCTTTTACTTTCCGACTAGATATAATTAAAACTTTTTTTTAATTCTGATATAACTTTGAGATTACAAAATCAAAACATTAAACGCAGCTTAGGTATACAAAATTCAAACTAAACTCACTCTATCGTTTTAAATTGGTTAATCCAACTACAACTCTGACACGATGCTAAATGGAAATAAATGTGTCGTAATGTATATTGTTTCATATTTTACGTCACTGTCGGTTTATTTTTAGGAAAGAGGGGGTAGCTATTTTATAAATAAATAAATAGAAATATGGATGACAGTGCAGACTAAATGCCACCGAAGCGGGTCATAATTTATTGATAGAATAACTTATTCTAGAGCACAAATCTGTACTCAATTTATTTAAAACTCTTAAATAATTTTTTTGTCAATAAAGTAACTTATTTTTAATTAATAATTATTTGGCGTCCGTCTGTCTGTCTGTCTGTTTATAAAAATGTTTGTTCCACGATAACTTCCAAACACGTGGACCAATTTCAATTAAATCTGGCAGGTACATTCTTCGAACCTGGTCAGGATGATATGCATAGTTTTTCAATCTAACTATTTATTTATGACCATTCAAAAGGCTTTTTTTAATCGATAGTTCTCCTCAAGTGATTTGAATTTAAAATGACCAGCAATTGATAGGGTGCATAGGCCTTTTTTTTCAGTGCTAACATAATTTGCGGGATTGGCTTCTTAAACCACGTGGACAACGGACATTCTCCATGAATATAATGATCTATTGTTTTATGTTTAACTTAATCACCGAGGGGAAATATCAACTTCAAATCCAAACAGAAATCGCAATACTGTAGTGACGATAAGTAATTAAATTGTTCTTTGAATAAATGTTCTCAGTCAAACATAATTAGATTCCATTGCAGAAAGTGCTTCAGTTGCTCTTTCTGAAAAGGACTGCAAGTCCCTACATTGATTAAATACGTTTATGGTGGTCTGACTGAGGTCCTTTCTTTGTCAAACGATAGAACAAACTTCAAAACGCAGGTTAAATATATATCTCATTTTCGTAAATTTCTTTACTGAGGCACTTTCAACAGAGAACGATTACATCATTTTTTTAACGTGATGTAATCAGCATCGAGTGAGGTTTTATGCTAACAGAACTACTAGTTTAAAATGATCTAAGAACTGTAGCATGATAAAATAACTTTATAGAAATGTGTGAACAAATAAACTTTTCATTTCGAATAGTTAAATTATTATTATTATTATTATTATTATTATTACTATCACCATAACTATTTTTTACTTACCTATCTATGACATTAGGAACTCGAAAGTGCATTGTTGCGTTTACAAAAGTACGCCTCCTATCCTTATCTTGATCTAGTTATATCCAGTCCACCTCATTACACCCTACCCTTATATTGATCTAATTCTATCCAGTCCACCTCACTACCCCTTTTCCTATATTGAGCTAGTACTGTCCGGTCCACCTCGTTACACCCTATCAGACTCTTGAGCTAGCTCTATCCAGTCCACCTCACTACACCGTAGCTCTTTCACGTCCATTCTAACGCCATCCCCCCTTCTGTCTAGGTCTTCCCAATGTTATCTTCCCATGGGATTTGACAGTCAAAACCCTGAACACGGTTCTAGACACTTAGACTCACGCTGCATGTCCTGCCCACCGTAATCTGCGATATTTGACTATGCTAGCAATGTCTTGTGATGTGTACCGTCTATGTAACTCATCATTATGTAACCTCCTATAAGCTCCAGTATCTTCATCCCTCATAGGAGCAAATATCTTCCTAGAGTCTTGTTTTCAAAAAAACCTACATTTCTTCTCGTCGTGTAAGTTAAGAGACCATATTTTACAACCATTAAGAACCACTGGAAAAATTATTGCT
Source organism: Timema douglasi (assembly GCA_901482245.1). NCBI lineage: Eukaryota > Metazoa > Arthropoda > Insecta > Phasmatodea > Timematidae > Timema > Timema douglasi. The sequence goes on along the minus strand of CABEEJ010002348.1, from coordinate 64,653 downwards.
TTGAATATCTTTAGTTTTACATTACTTGACAGCAGGTGAGATGTTAACAACTTACCGGCCGAGTAATAGTATGCATTTTAGCCTTACGTATTATTTTCCTAATTTCCTGTCTAAGAGTTTTTATTTCTAGTTAAAATAATTGTTCCAAACTGTTTAAACCTAATAACCCTGTCATATGATGTGGTGTTCGCAGTAATCTCTAAATCATCTATTATTGCTTGTACTATAATATTCGGGGTTCAATCTTCGGTAACGGCAAAGATTTATCCGATTACCAAACCCTTCCTTCACCTCTGACAAGACATCTTGTGAATGTGGGGAATTCCAGGCCTCCACCGTGGTTTGGATTCCACGTTTGGATTCCACGTTAAACTGTAGGTCCTTCATTTCATCTCACAATCACCCTACCATTTCACATTAGCGTAAGTGCGTATAACCCGAAGGGGTAGTAAGACGCGGTGCTAATAATAATAATAATAATAATAATATAATATTAATGCTCAGGAGTTTTCGCTTATACAATTTGAACGCCTCTGAGGTGTAGATTAATTTTGGAGTTTCCCCGCCGTTTCCAAAGCGCGCCTCAAGATAATTGCTAATTAAGACGCCATTGTTTGGAAATATTGTAATACTAATTACACGCTTCAGAGATGTTTATTAGTATTGTTGAAATAACATTTAAAATGTATTATATTTTTTCAAAAACTTCTAATACGATTTACGTTTTTCATTTCAAGTTTCTTGTATTGGTTATTATTTGACTCAAAATACAGCCGTAATTTTAAATTGTGTTAAAACAAATTATATTATATTAGCATTTTGAACACTTTAGTTTAACAGGATTACTCATACAATCCAATTTGATAGGTAGGAAAGTTTATAAAATATAAACATCTTATTTTTATGCTGACAACAATAATAACATTTCATTTTATCCCGCCTCGATGGTCAAATGATCTAAAGACGTCAATCACTCTTGCCGTAGAACAGAGTTCTTATGTACGGGGGTATTGGGGTTTTAATCCAACTTAGTGTTTAGAAGGTGTATTTTATATATGGTTTTCCACTCTCTATTCCCGCAAATTCGGGTACGCTTACTCTAAATTAATCTTACTCATCACTAACACATTAGAGTAATTAATACATATTATGTATATAAACCAAACGGGTGGTAAGATTGTTTAAAAAGATGATTTACTTTATTTTGTGTTATTTTATAGCTATCAAAAGTGACAGAAGCAAATCACATAGTTTGACGTATGAATACGTTAAATTAGCTCTAGTAGTTTTTCTAGATATCGTATAATTGCCGTTCCTAAAAAAAAATAGGAAAATGTGTAGCCACAATTAAGTGAAAAAACACCTTAAGTACATCCTGCTGGATTCAAACCCCAACCTCAGAAAACTAGGCAAGACCAAAATGACACTTTGATTCCACGTTCCCACCTTTACGGGTGTAAATCGTTAGTAAACTAGGTTGTTAAATATTTTAATGATAAAATATAAATAAATGTTAAAATATTCTGGATCGGGAGAAAAACAAAGCTGCCCCTTATACCACTCAAAACCGGGGTAGAGTCTTAAGGGGGGGGGGGGTGTTGAGTACCCCCTTTCCCCAATTCAAATAAAGGGTGCTGTTCAATGTTCTATTCAAACCAAGAGATAGTATACGTGTCTGCTTTCGGGGTAACCTCATAGACCACCAACCAGACACCTCCTCATAGAAAATGTTCTCCTGATTAATGAACGCGAGTGTAACGTTGTCTAACGACCTGAAATTACCATAACATCCATCATCTTCCCCCTCTTTACCCCCACAACCGCGAGGGCGTAATCCAACAGACGCCGGCTCTCTTTCGACATATCAATCAAAAACCAACCAACCGTTTGTAGCTTAAAGGTAGGATGGAAGGGGACGTATTTTTTGCAGTTTTTATGCGAAACTTTTTTTTGGTCAAAATAAATAAAATATTGCTCCAGTATAAATATAGAGTTTAATTTTCTTCACATGTTGATATCAACAGTTGTTGAATATCTGTCATGAACGTAGTGGTATTATCTAACAAACTTTTTAAATGAATAGAAAAAATCATTAAATTCCAGAACACCCTTGACAGATTTTCAAGAAATTCGGAGGTCACCATGTGAATAAAATTAATAATAATAAGAATAATAATATTATTTAGTACCGCGTCTTACTACCCGTTCGGGTTATACGCTTTAAGTACTAATTATTCTAATGGATTAGGAATTGGGAAGGTTGAATTAGAGGAAGTGAACCCACATTTGCGTGGAGGGAGAGTGGAAAACCATTTAGGAAAAACCACCCCCAGTTCCCCCGACCGAGATTCGAACCTCGATCTCCCCGTCCTCAGCAGTCGAGCTCAACACGACAAGTACATTAGCCAACTACGCCACCGAGGCGGGTGAATAAAATTAAATTCTATATTTGTACTGGAGCAATATTTTATTTATTTTGGAAAAAAAAAAAGTTGGTCCATAAAAACTGCACAAACAGTGACCTTTACGCCCGTCCCTTACAATCCCACGTTTCTTAAAAAGGATTGGGAATTTAAAAAAAATTAGCACTGCATCTTTCTTATCAACCATTCAGGATATACGAGTACACAAATTTACACTATTGTTGTAGAGCTGAGTAAGATATAATTTAGAGGAAAGGCATCCCCACTTAGGGGGGAAAAAAATGCTCAGTAAGCCTAACTGAGATCCGAACACCAATCTCCCCGTAACAGGCGGTCCATTATACGGCGAGAATTGTACAGACCACGGCCGGGGTTCAATCCTCGGTCCCGGCACAGATTTATCTGATTACCAAACCCTTCCTTCACCTCTGACAAGACATCTTGTGAATGTGGAGAATGCCAGGCCTCCACCGTGGTTCGGATCACACGTTAAACTGTAGGTTCTACATTTCATCTCACAATCACCCTACCATTACACATTAGCGTAAGTGTGTATAACCCGAACGGGTAGTAAGACGCGGTGCTAATAATAATAATAATAATAATATTAAGATCACGAGCTATCAGATAACGCAGCCACCCTCTAATCGGTAGTTGGATTAATGCTGCAACTTGTACAATTATTATAATGGTAAGGGATAGCATATTTAAGAATCAAATAGCCAAAACTATTATATTTGTTTCAGTGAGGATTTACTCGCATCTATATATGCAATCCCTTAAAAATATAATAATTTTACAAATGGCTGCATTAAACCAATTACCGAGACGAAGGTGGCTGCGTTATCTGATAGCTCGTGATATTAATAAATCACACATTTGTAGCCGACAATTTCCGCACGTCCATCATAGACTCTGCCTTAAAATATGAGTGAAGAATGACCCTGAGCACGGGACTATAACTGGATAGCTCAGAGGCTAGATCATTGGCGTGCTAAGCCAAAGGTCCCCGGTTCGATTCCCGTGTCCAGGGTATAATTTTTCAAAATTTCAAAATTCATATAAGTATAATCTGAGAAAAATACAAAAAAAAGGTAATGTTATGTAGTCGTCATCTTAAACCAAAATAGCGGAAGTAATTTTTAACTAATCTATAGGTTAACCGGTTGTTCGAATTATACCCATGCGAGATTTCAGCACAATCGGTTAAATTGTTCTTTGAGGGAAAGGGCTGAAAAGACTAAATTGTAGTCACCATCTTCAAACAAAATGGTGGACGCTAACTTTAGTAGCTTGTATATTAACCGGATGTCCGAACTACTTTGCAAAATTTCGTCACGATCGGTTTAGGTGTTTCCTCGTGAAAATTAACGAACACCAAATCAATGTTATATATTAGTTTATCATCTCGTCAGTAGGTCAATGACTGGTATCTTTCGTAGGCTTTGTTTTGACTTAGTTCGCTTGTTAACCGTTTTTCCTCTCTCTATAGGAAATAAAAACGAAAATGATTACCTCTCTATTAGAAAGAAAATATAAACCCAACTTTCTTTTGTTTTATGAAATTATAGAAGTGATTTCAATTATAAATTAGTTCCAAAAGCATCTCCCGAGTCAACCAAACTGTTTTCCTACCCTGACGCCCATTAAATTTTTATTATAAATCTTCCATAGAAAAAACTTTTTTCAAATATTATTTTTTTTACTATTAATTTAGTTTTATATAGCACTAGAAACTGCTAACAAGATACTTGATATTCAACCTAATGGAACGGATTGAAGTGGGTGAATTTAAAATAGCTTGTACTGTGGTCGAATGAGATAAAAGAAAAATACCAAAGAATCAGGGAGAGGCGGGGTAAGAGGGAGGCGTAGGAGGGGGAGGCGGGAGAAAGGGGAACACATTTCTTGTCCTGATTAAGTGTGGAATTTAAAACTCCAAAATTATCACCAGCTAAATTATCTGTGCAGCTACTTTTGAAATGTTTGATTCTTTTAACCGAACCAAAATGTTTACATTTTTATAAAAAAAAAAAATAATCTAGAATTTGCTTGAATTTTATCATATCTATTGCATAAATATTGAATTTAAAAAAAAATCCTTTTAGTAAATTTTTAAATTGTTCATGTCTTCATCAAAATAAAATGTGTCACCTATTTCATGGAGAAAAGAGTGAAAAACAAATTTGGACTTTGAAAGATAAATTTCAGTACCCCCCACTGACTGGGATTCGAGCGATGACATTCCCGTCATCGGAAAACCAGGAATGAAGAAACCGATTACTTTGTCTGCATGCCCACCGGTCGGGGGCTTAAAGTAGTTAAAATATAATATACTTTGGTGTTGAATCTAAAAGTTAGTTGATGAATTTATTATGTGTTCTCATATTAGGTGTTACATCGCTTTCAAGAAAAATGTATAAGAGGTAAGTTGACTTCAAAGTTATAAAAAAAATTTAAAAGGTAGAGAAGAAAATATAACCTGTTTTATTCTTAAAATAAAACTCAAGCATCCGTGAAATGGTTTGAGAACGAACTTAAAACATGTGTACACTCTGAATTAATAAAATATGGAGACTGATATTTGTCTGAAAGAGAATGTTTGGGGATTTGTTATACCACTGCCAGTAGTAGGTGTAGGGTTAGACGACTCCGTAACACACATTAAGTGACAACGTAGACTCTGTCTTCCATATATATTATTATTATTATTATTAGTACCGCGTCTTACTACCCATTCGGGTTATACGCACTTACGCTAATGTGTAATGTGTAGGGTGATTGTGAGATGAAATGGAGGACCTACAGTTTAACGTGGGATCCGAACCACGGTGGAGGCCTGGCATTCCCCACATTCACAAGATGTCTTGTCAGAGGTGAAGGAAGGGTTTGATAATCAGATAAATCTTTGCCACGACCGAGGATTGAACCCCGGCCGCCAACACAGAAGTCCGACACCTTACCCCTAGACCACCAGGTCACCTCTTCCATATCATCTGTTGGTTTGAATTCTAGCCGGACGTACCGATGTAAAGTGGTTCCCCCCAATATTTCACCTCAAACGCGGGAACATTTCCTCTCAATCCTTCCCTGTTCATTCATTTCCCGTTGATGTAAAAATATGTAGAGCTCCCGGACAGATAGTTAGGACATCGAACAATGAAAGTATTTTCACAAATGGGAAAACCACCCTTAATATATCCTGCCTAAATTCGAACCAAGAACTCTTCATCCTCCACTATTCTTTTTTTTTTTTGTGAGTTTGATGGCTTAGACCATGTGAACATTGGTGCAAGTGGTCTGTATTTATTACCATTTTATTTATTTTTACGTAACAGACTGTACACTTCCTGGGAAAGAACATGAAGGTGTGTATTTTAGAAATGAAAGAAAGGGGTAAACACAAAGAATTTATACAAATTCATGTTTACACTGAAAACAAACAAACTACGCCTTTGAAGTAAAGAAAACTTACGGGAGCGAATTATTATTAACAAATTTAGGAACACTCACTAATTTAGATTCACATATACCCGCCTCGGTGGCGTAGTTGGCTAACGCACTTGTCGTGTTGAGCTCGACTGCTGAGGGCGGGGAGATCGAGATTCGAATCTCGGTCGGGTGAGCTGGGGGTGTTTTTTCCTAAATGGTTTTCCACTCTTCCTCCACGCAAATGCGTGTTCACTTCCTCTAATTCATCCTTCCCAATTCCCAATCCATTAGAGTAATTAGTACTTAAAGCGTATAACCCGAACGGGTAGTAAGGTGCGATGCTAAATATTATTATTATTATTATTATTAGATTCACATATTTAAGAATAGGAATTTTAAACCGTCTACTAAATATTTAGTGAGGGTTTCCCCCCCCCCCTCCCTATGAATACGTCTGGGATTATAAATCTAAAATAATGATAAATAAATTTGTATTGTATTATAATTATATTTAATGACGTCACCTATTTAGTAAATGTTAATCTATCATGCGAAGTGGATTGAATCTTAATTTGACGCACCTAAGCAATCTAATCTCGATCTCATCTAGACGCCAATGTACGAAATAAAAGTAGAGGGAAGAAAGTCAATGTTTTACAGTGCGAGGTTTCCGGTATATCTGCTGATAACTCCTACCCTATTCTACTGACGAGTATAAACACTCATTCTACTATTTGCGCCTGGACAGCAATGACTTACAATTTCTAAATTATCTGTCTCGTGTTCCCTTTTCTAGATATAAATATAATTCCACGGACGATTTTAATATACATCCTGGTAGGAAGACTCCTACAAGCCGTTGTCATGAGAAAAAAAACCGACTGAACCGAAAACAATTTAATAAATTTACAAAAAAAAAACTGGTTTAAGATCTAAAAAAAAAATAACGTTGGTGACAATGTAAGACTATTTTTAGAATTTTTTAATAATTCATTTTTTTTTAATGTTATATCTTTAAGACTCACCGAATAAAACGTAGTTAAATTAAAATGGGGAATTTTTATCTTGACTTGTCGTTACGTCATATGTAGGCAATATCGTAAAAGTTGTTCTTTATTATCTTTGTAAGTCTTGGAAACTTTTAATAACAAAAAAAACTATTTTTATCGTACTTTAGTAAAGTTATATCTAGTCTACTTTAAAATTTAATACGTGTTTAAATTGTTAATAAAACATCTTGTGTTATTTATTATTATGATAAAATAAAACACGAGAAGGTTTGCTCAGAAATTTAAAAAAAAGGCAATATCGATAATGTTTTAATGTTATTTTTTTATCAGCTTCTATTAAAAGTGGCAGCTGCAAAATTATAGCTTGACTAATGATTTTATTAAAAAAAATTACCCATTCTAATTTGTTCTAAATAAATATATAAATTAATGATAATATATTATTTAAAGTGCACATTCTAAATAGTGAGCCTGTCAGAGGAAAAACACCACAACCCTGGACTGTAGGCCTATGCTAAACTTCGAAATTTCGAATAAGAATCGTGTTAGGATTAGTATTTGATTCGAAATTCTGAATATTACTAGTAAGATTCGTATCGGATGTGAGATATAAAAATCCAAATGGACCCTAGTTTCGGATTCACTGGAATTAAATTCAAATTCGAATTTAAAAGTCAAACATTTGAATAATAATTTAACTTTTTAAAGAATCTATAATAAATTCATTATTTTGACTTGATTATAGAAATTTACGAATCTTTTAATAATTAAAATCTAGTCAATATTTGGACACCAATTATTGAATATATATATTTTATTAAACTCAATTAAAAGGTTATTTAATTTAACATAATATTATATTTGTATGCTATAGCATTTTATCAGCCGATGCTGGGAAGATTGGGGTTCAATCCATGTCGGGTGTATTGAGGGTGGTTTTCCCTAAATGGTTTTCCACTCTCCCTCCACATGGATTCTGGTACACTTCCTCTAAATTCAACCTTCCTAATCCCAAACACATTCGAGTAATTAATACATAGGCGTATAACCCGAACGGGTGGTAAGACGGTGCTATATATATATATATATATATACATATATATATATATATATACATATATATCACATATCATTATGAATATTCTATAAGAACCACTCTCGTTTTAAAATATTCACATTAGAATTTGATTATACCCCTTTCCCTTTTAAAATAATCAGATTATGATTCAATTATAACCCTTTTCCTTTTAAAATAATCAGATTATAATTCAATTATAACCCTTTTCCTTTTAAAATAACCAGGTTAGGATTCAATTATAACCCTTTTCCTTTTAAAATAATCAGATTATGATTCAATTATAATCCTTTTCCTTTTAAAATAATCAGATTATGATTCAATCAGAACCCATTTCCTTTTAAAATAACCAGATTAGGATTCGATTAGAACCAGTTTCTTTTTAAATTATTTGTATTAGATACTAGTTAGTAAGTAAATATTTGTATTGGATTATAAATTGAAAATCTTGAATTCTCACGAGTTTACCAGATTGATTCCTTTTCCCCGGCGCTGTTTAATATTGCTGATAGCCATCCCTAGCACTGGTGTGTCATAGGACATATCAATAACAAAACTAGATGTATTGCAGTTATTTTAGTCCTGACCGGGGATCAAACAGAGGTACCTCCCATCAAAATAGTGTCTTACCAAACCACTGAGCCAAGGATGTATTCATCCAATTAAACTTTGAAGAGAAACTAAGCACACCATAGTACGGGGAAAGTCTAGTACGTAAACCATGTTTTTTGCCAGGAAACATGTTCTGGAATATATTTTATCTTATTAAAATAATATATTATTGATTCATCTTAAACTGAGACCTGATTTAAACAAAGCCACGTGGAAGTCTATGCTCTGATTTGCGTCTGAACAAACTTTAATGGTATCCTTTCACTAGATAATCCCTACTTAGTTTTGTATTAATCACCGGTGACCTGGTGGTCTAGGGGTAAGGTGTCAGTCTTCTATGCTGGCGGCCGGGGTTCAATACTCGGTCCCGGCACAGATTTATCTGATTACCAAACCATTCCTTCACCTCTGACAAGACATCTTGTGAATGTGGGGAATGCCAGGCCTCCACCGTGGTTCGGATCCCACGTTAAACTGTAGGTCCTCCATTTCATCTCACAATCACCCTACCATTACACATTAGTGTAAGTGCGTATAACCCGAACGGGTAGTAAGATGCGGTGCTAATAATAATAATAATAATAATAATGATATTTGCTCTGCCAGCTTTCTGATACGCGCACTGATCACTGAGGTGTATTACATTATCATCTTGCAGCGCTGCAAAACGACCACAGAAAGCATCGTTGCAACCTGCTACGTGTAATGCGGCCTGGAATCATGTAGGTCCTTCACTTACTGATATGGGAATGTTTGTTTTCTTCAGGTCTCAGGGCAGGATGAATATGCAGTATTATTTTGGTAAGAAAGAAGACCTTCCAGAACGTATTTCTACCAAAATCAGGCTAAACATCGAAAATATGGCTTTTTGAACGTTATATTTACCTCGGTTGTCCCAATTAGCAGCTACGAGTTTTACTGTTAAATAACAGAAGACCAGCTAAACACGTAGCTTTTTTTTGGGACATAATTTCTAATTATCTTTCATATTTTAACCACAAAAAAAAAGGCATCTACTGTATTTAAGGATTTATTTATAACAAAACCAAGATGAGTTAATACATAATTTCTCTCCTGAATAATGCGTATGAACTTCTTTTAAAATATATTATTCGTCCCTAGCTTGTAAGGGTGCCGCCTACCAGAACGTTGATCCACGTTGACTACGACCAGAAATTCTGTTGTTTTTTTTTATAAAAAAAGTAGTTTGTTATTTATAAATATGACTGATCCCGAAATGGAGGTGAAAGGAATCATCAATACGTTCTTATAGAATTAAAAGCATTGAGTTAGAAAGTTTTCTTGATACATAAAAAAAAAAGTTGAAATTATCTCATTTTCAAGAACTTTTAATGTGAAATGTCGCAATTCTGAGATAAAAGTTAATGTTTATAAACGAAAATTTTAACAGTGGCACAACAGAACATTCTCAGATGATACATGGTTTCTTTGAAGGCTAAGAACTGTCACTCGCTTTGCTCGTTGGGGGCTCCACCCTCCAAACCCCTCATTGAGTTTTCTTTGCAAGTGGTTGTAAACTAATGTAATTCCAGAGCAGTTTTTTGATAGGTTTAGCCACAAGAGACTTCCAAAGAAAGGTCCGCACCGATTTTAAAGTTGCTCCGATATTTTAAATGTTTTTTGGGGGTGAAAAACTTTTTTTTTTAATTTTTTGGAATTTTCCCATCGGTTACAGGCTATAATCTATAAGTTTGCCAAATTTCAAGTTTCTAGCTCATCTGGAAGTGGGTAAACATTAATGTCAGGGAGTGAGTCAGCCGTGTGGATTTATAGTAATATAATTTTCATCAGAAATACCACAATGTGAGGGTATATACCTTAAAGTAGGCGTCGTCCCTATTTTAAACAATTATTTATTTTTAGCATCGCGTCTTACTACTCGTTCGGGTTATACGCTCATGTACCAATTACGGTATTGGTTTTTGGGATAAGGAAAGCCGTATTCAGAGGATAGGTATCCTAGTTTGCGTGGAAAGAGAGAGTGGGAAATAATTTAGGAAAAACCATCTTCAGTACACCCAACCGAGATTCGAACCTCGATCTCAAACGTTGATTTCCCCTGTCATCGGCAGTCTAGTCTACTGCGAGAGTAGCACGTTAGACCATGAGACCACCTAAGTGGGTTAAACCGTTAATAACTATGGTGTTAAACATAATAATAATATTATTATTATTATTAGCACCGCGTCTTACTACCCGTTCGGGTTATACGCGCTTACGCTAATGTGTAATGGTAGGGTGATTGTGAGATGAAATGAAGGACCTAAAGTTCAACGTGGAATCCGAACCACGGTGGAGGCCTGGCATTCCCCACATTCACAAGAGGTCTTGTCAGAGGTGAAGGAAGGGTTTGGTAGTCAGATAAATCTTTGCCGGGACCGAGGACTGAACTCCGGCCGCCAGCACAGAAGTCCGACACCTTACCCCTAGACCGCCAGGTCACCTAAACCGTTAATAACTATGGTGTTAAACATAATAATAATAATAATACAATGATGTATATCTCCCCTAAGGGAATAGGATAAGGAGGGTGAATTATGCCAGAACACGATATCTATGTCAAAAGTTACCTAACCTAAATATATAAAATGGGGAAAAAAACTATTTGAGACGTTAAATAAACTCATCCCATCGAACACGATATAAACGTTTGTATTCTGAGTTAAAAGTCAGGCGTGCCAAACTCTCCAGTCGCTTTTCCCACCCTTCACGAAACTAGGCCTTTATCACAAATTATCTTTCTTTTCCTTTTTTTCTTTTTTTGCTCGAAAACTTTTCGGTCTCTTCCTCTTGCACAAAATTACTGTACCTACTAAAGTGCCAATTACATCTCAGAGTAATTAACAATTTTTTTCTTTAATAGGCTTGACGCAAGTGTTGATTGCCACCAGCTCATTAGGTCCGTATTAAGTGCAGCCACACGACAGTACAAGTTAATTGGATCGTTTATGTTTGTGAGAGACAGTATTTTTTTTTATCGCCGCGTGGTAAGATACAGTGAAAAAAAATATATAAAAATACATAGATCACATTTCATTATGAATATTAGATTCGTATTCTATTAGAACCATTCTCGTTTTAAAATATTAATATTAGGATTCGATTATAACCATTTTCCTTTTTAAAATACCCAGATTAGGATTCGATAATAACCCTTTTCCTTTTAAAATAGCCAGATTAGGATTCAATTATAACCCTTTTACTTTTAAAATACCCAGATTAGGATTCAATAATAGCCCTTTTCCTTTTAAAATAGCCAGATTAGGATTCAAATATAACCGTTTTACTTTTAAAATACCAAGATTAGGATTCAATAATAACCCTTTTCCTTTTAAAATACCCAGATTAGGATTCAATAATAACCCTTTTCCTTTTAAGATAACCAGATTAGGATTCGATATTAACCCTTTTACTTTTAAAATAGCCAGATTAGGATTCGATAATAACCCTTTTCCTATTAAAATAGCCAGATTAGGATTCAATTATAACCCTTTTACTTTTAAAATAGCCAGATTAGGATTAAATTACAACCCTTTTCCTTTTAAGATAACCAGATTAGGATTCGATAATAACCCTTTTTCTTTTAAAATTCAATTATAACCCCTTTACTTTTAAAATACCCAGATTAGGATTAGATTACAACCCTTTTACTTTTAAAATAGCCAGATTAGGATTAAATTACAACCCTTTTCCTTTTAAGATAACCAGATTAGGATTCGATAATAACCCTTTTACTTTTAAAATACCCAAATTAGGATTAGATTACAACCCTTTTCCTTTTATGATAACCAGATTAGGATTCGATTAGAATCAGTTTCGTTTTAAATTATTTGTATTAGATACTAGTTAGTAAGTAAATATTTGTATTGGATTATAAATTTGAAATCTTGGATTCTCACGAGTTTACCAGATTGATTCCTTTTCCCTGGCGCTGTTTAATATTGCTAATAGCCATCCCTAGCACTGGTGTGTCATAGGACATAACATTAACAAAACTAAATGTATTGCAGTTATTTTAGTCCTGAACGGGGATCAAACAGAGGTACCTCCTATCAAAATAGTGTCTTACCAAACCACTGAGCCAAGGATGTATTCATTCAATTAAACTTTGAAGAGAAAGTGGAGTCTGTTCAGGTTATATGCATGTATGATAATTACTCTGATGCAGAAAGGATTAGGAAGAAATAATTTTAGAAATAATGTACCCACATTTGAGTGGATGGATATTAAGAAACCATTTAGAAAAAAAAATTAATATATTCGACTGGTGTTTGAACCCCGGTCTTCACGTCATCAGCAAGCCAGTCTAACAAGAGAGTAACGCATTAGCACATTCAATCAATGAAATGCAACCCCCCTGAGTATTTTCAACATTCAATGTGGACCTTTTGCTCAAACGAGTTAGACCGCCTGTTTTAACAGCGTTCATCCTAGAAGTCCCAACTCATCTCCCGGCTCACACGAGTTATGGGAGTTAAAGGGAAAAGAAAAGACCTAAGATATTCCAGAAATGTGTGCAGTGCATTCGTATTTGAATGATTACTCAAAACTTTCCGCGGTGACGATGGGGGACAAAGCGACAAAGTTTCTTGTTAGTAACTGTATTATGTTTCTATTATGACAGAATGAAGATTTATGCACAGAGGTTATCTGTGAAGCCATTCTAAAATGGTCACAAACGGCCATTAAAAATCCGTTTTTATCGAGATATAATTTAATATTCCACCAATGTTCAGTATTAGGGACTTCTATTAACTCTTTATCTACACTAATGTTTAGTCATAAATTATCCACGTGCAATAGTGTTGGTGTGAATTTAATATTTCTAGCCGACTGTATAAAACTGGAATTGCACACACTTAAAGGTTGAGTCAGACAAACAGGACTAAGGGCCGTATGCAAGGACTTGACAAAGTGGATGCTTTGTTGACACTAGCGCGGGGTTTGTTTGCTTCATCCTAAGTTAAAAGGTGAAGCTATAGTGTACTTGTGACCACAATATCGGTCCTCTAAGCTTTCACGATACATGTGTATAGCCCAGAGCAAATAAAATATCCCACCCCTTGAAATCTGCTCCTTAAAACTGGGCTTGGTTCTTGTATTGGAACTCAAACTGGCTACGCGTTATAATACTGGTTACAAAATAAAAAATAAAAAAACTACGCTGTTATTATTATTAATATTATTATTAACACCGCGTCTTAGTAACCGTTCGGGTTATACGCACTTACGCTAATGTGTAATGGTAGGGTGATTGTGAGATGAAATGAAGGACCTACAGTTTAACGTGGAATCCGAACCACGGTGGAGGCCTGGCATTCCACACATTCACAAGATGTCTTGTCAGAGGTGAAGGAAGGGTTTGGTAATCAGATAAATCT
>CABEEJ010002348.1:32905-46420 GCA_901482245.1 Timema douglasi | reverse complement strand
TTTCCTAAATGGTTTTCCACTCTCCCTCCACGCAAATGCGGGTTCACTTCCTCTAATTCAACCTTCCCAATTCCTAATCCATTAGAGTAATTAGTACTTAAAGCGTATAACCCGAACGGGTAGTAAGACGTGGTGCTATATATATATATAAATATAAATTAAGTATTTCATAGTTGATATTATCGCGGAGAAAAAGTGAAGTTGAAGTTATTTCAAGTCGCACTAAGTGGAAAATGCCAATACTTCTCTGAAATCCTGTGATTGGCTTAGAGATTTTCACGTGATTGTGTTTGTTTTTCAGTGAACTTACAAAGTAAACTCTGATCTTCCCAGACAGAACAAATCAAGACAAAGCATTATTAGAAGTTACAGTTACCGTGGCGGGGTAATACCCCGTTAAATGGCTCATATCTCACTCTTCCTCCCAAGCACGTCAGTTTAATTGAAACACATCATCTCCCCGGGGAAGTTGTTATCAGCCACGCACTGGTATTGTCGGACAACAAAATCGTGATCCTTTGGCAAACATCTGAGAAATGTCCTCCCTAATTAACGTGAAAACATCGCTCGGGGGAGTTTCAATTAAAATTACTAGTCGATGAGAATATTCGTGATACCTTTTATACAATAAAATCACAACATTAGTTAGAATGAGTTTTAGAAGCAAAAAATTCCTGTCAGAGCTAAAGCTAATTTTATTTTCCATCAGGATACTAATTTTCTTTCTAATATTAAATGTTTAAAATATAAAAAAAGACATTTAATATTAAGATGACGATACTAGCACTTACTTCCACAATTATATTAAGTTAAAAATAAATTGCATTTAAAAAAAACTTGATTTCACTGGGATTCAGACTAAAAGGGATGGGAGAGGTGATATCTATCATAATATGATATAAATACATATATAAATAAATACATTTACATAAATATATAAGCACATACATTTATTTTATTTTTTAATTAAATCAAACATAATCCAGTAGAAACATAGAGATTAATTTTCTGTACATGTTGACCTCAAAAGTTGTTTAACATCTGTCAAGGGTGTCCTGGAATTTAACGGCAACTTTTTCTTTTTGTTTTAATTTTCTCATCAAAGGTTAATACACTAGATTCGTGATTATCCGGGCCTCCGTATTATCCGGTCCGGTTCCAGGTGTTAACATACGCGTTTTAAATTAAACAAACCGGTACATATCCACTATAAAACATTTACTGAACTTTTAATGTAATCAAATTGACGCTCAATTTTCACTTTCTCTTGCTTTGTAGCCTATATTCCATTTCCAAAATAAAGTATAGTATAGTAAAGATTTTTAAAAAATATTTCTCGTTTAATCTGGACTATCCCCCTACAATTACTTTAATTCCTATATTTCAACCCAATCATAAAATTGGCATATTCTATTAAAACAAAGTTAAATGTTCTGTGATTTTATTTTCTAAATAAGTAAATCCATACTGAGAATAATTCACTTTCGGACTCCATGCCATCCGGATTTTCCGCTATCCGGCCCGGTATGCCGCCACTTTAGGCCGTATATTCTTGACTCTACCATGTTCATGACAGATATTCAAGAAATATTGACATCACCATGTGGAGAAAATTAAACTGGATATTTTTACTAAATAAACAAAATTGTTTGAAATGAAGGCCACGTCCCTTACCATCCCCCACTTAAGGCAACGTGTTGGAGGAGAATTCGTTCAATGTGTGTTTTAGGAGTAAAGAATGATTGTGCCAATGAAAGTTTTACAGATAAAACCAAAACAAAGATATAGAGTTTATTGTTTGGTGTCGGATGCACCTTTGTCTTGTCAAGATTGGTTCGGCAGCCCACGTAAGGGACGGTGGGTGCACCAACCCTTTAGGGAAAACAAAAGGTGGCTAAGAGACCCGACAGACGTAGTTAAGGTAGCACGCACTGCGTGGGTAGAGTACCTTAAATTCCCATAGTTTTTAACAGTACGTATTAATTCCCTGATATAATAATGCTGTGGTGATATTTAGGTTGTCTATAGCTCCGTGTTCAAGCGCCTATCATCACTATACGGAATAGATACCGTTTAACTAGCTGTTAATTGCTCCATGGTCAAGCACTAATTAAATCGGTATATTTATTAAATGAAAGAAAGAGAACTATTGATGGCTGTTTATTCACACACGGTTTATTCAAATGACATCTGTTAATTACTTATACATACTCCAATTAAATGCTTGATATCAATTCACACTTATTATATTAATGCAAATGATTGTATTCTGCGTTAGACTGTGACTGCGAGAGCCAGTGCTAGTGCCAGTGAGTCCCTAACTGCGTTGCTTGTGCATGACTGACTTGTGTGGCGTTGCTTGTGTGACTTGTGTGTGTGGCTGCCCTTAACCATACGCACAAGCGGCTTATATATGACATACCCCTTGCCTCTTGGTCCCCTCGTCCATCCGTGTAAAAACTAACTAATAGAAAGAGTCCTGACGATACGTGTTGTGAAGGCTAGCTACTTATTGGTATAGGGAGCTGGCGTCCTTTGCCAAATACTGCGGAGTTGTTCTTTTAACAGGAAAAATTGTATAAAAAACATATTTTAATGGTGTAATCCTTTTCACATTATTTCTGAAAAGCGCGTGTATTTTTTTCATGGATGAATCATAAAAGGATACTCTATATATGTTACTTTAAAGAAAAATTACCTTCATACATGACTTTTTACATAATTTAGAGGGATCCAAACCAATATCATTACAAGTTGACTCTGTGAGTGTAAGGTATCAAACTTACCTTCTATTATTCTTCTAACCCGCCTCGGTGGCGTAGTTGGCTAACGCGCTAGTCGTGTTGAGCTCGACTGCTGAGGACGGGGAGATCGAGGTTCGAATCTCGGTCGGGTGAACTGGGGGTGGTTTTCCCTAAATGGTTTTCCACTCTCCCTCCACGCAAATGCGGGTTCACTTCCTCTAATTCAACCTTCCCAATTCCTAATCCGTTAGAGTAATTAGTACTTAAAGCGTATAACCCGAACGGGTAGTAAGGCGCGGTGCTAAATATTATTATTATTATTATTATTCTATGGTGGTTTTTAATTATTATCGTTGTTTTGTTCACCGAACTCTTTAAGAATCTAACAAAAGCCATAGAGCCCCACCCACATACCCTCCCATAAAAATTAACGTAGATACACTCACAAAAATTTCTGCATATTATTTACTGAAGTAGCAATAGAAATTTATTAAAATAACATGGACATAATAAAAAAAACTTCTTACAACGAATCATGTATCTCTCTTTCCTTTTTTTTATTGAAAAATTAATAATCACTTCAGGAAGAAAATTGAAATAAATCAAAATTTTGTATTTAAAAGAAGTGAGATTTAATTCCATTCACAATTAAAAGTCAATGATAAGGGTGCTTTGCCTGAATAAAAAATTGAAATTGTGGAATATTTTTTTGACAGTGCAACGCGTAAATCATCTTTGACATCCAATTGGCTTCTAAAATAATCCGCTTCGAATTCACTCCGGAAAAACGTTTGGCTCCGACATATTAAGAAGCTTTGAAAAATGAATAAAAATATTAACAGCTAAATTACTCGATATATTTTCAGCTATCACTATTTTGAGCTGTTATATAATTATGTTAAAAATAGATGTTGACATAAAATAACCTGAAGTAGTTGCATTCCATGTTGTGATAATAGATTGATTTATCAGACTAGATTTAGATAAAAGAAACTGTACAATAAAACATTTTCTAAGACATTTCTAAGGCATTTTAGTGACTATGGCTACCTATGTAAATAATCACAGTATATTATCTAGTCACGCACAAAACGACTAACCTACACTATATTTGTTGGATTTTAATTCGCTTCGAATTGAAAAAAATGAATTTCTCACACCCTTAACATCCAATATATCAGTTTGTTTTGTTGTTATGGCAACAAGTGTACAATCAGGAAATTTTTAAATCGAATCCAAGCCATGGTCTACAATTTGTAATTTTTTTCGCTTGGTTCACGGGCCACTGTTTAAGAACCCCTGATATATCTTATATGATAAGGTCATAGTGTAATACATCAAGGATGGCTGCCAACCTTCTGGGTGAGGCTAGTGTACTTCACTAAGAGCGTTACATTTTAATATATTATTAGTATTATTTTTAAGATATTAATACCTTCTATCGAAAGATACCTCTGTAAATCACATGACATGAAGTATGTACGATATTTACGAAAGTGGTTTTAGTAACTCTTTTGAATGTAAAAATTTTACTTTTAAGAATTATTATTATTATTATTATTATTATTATCACCGCGTCCTACTACCCGTTCAGGCTATACGCACTTACGCTAATGTGCAATGGTAGGGTGATTGTGAGATGAAATGGAGGACCTACAGTTTAACGTGGAATCCGAACCACGGTGGAGGCCTGGCATTCCCCACATTCACAAGATGTCTTGTCAGAGGTGAAGGAAGGGTTTTTTTAATCAGATAAATCTGTGCCGGGACCGAGGATTGAACCCCGGCCACCAGCACAGAAGTCTGACACCTTACCCCTAGAACACCAGGTCACCTCTTTACGAATTAATTTGATATTTTTGCAATAGTCAAAAATTAGACAAACTATTTTTAGAACATCCCATCCTGAACTATCAATCTTTAACGTTCTAGAAAATATCGGTTTGACATTGAGTAATGTCTTATACGTATTTGAAAAACTGTCGGGCAAAGAGAAATGTACAAGAGCTTGCTATCTATAATAAACAGAAGCGAACAGTTTTATGTATTCGAGATGAAAAATAGACCGTCGAAAAATGGTTGGTACGCAGCCAAAATAAGTGGTGGAAGAATATTCTCGTGCTCATGTATCATTTATACCATCTTGAACGGTAGATTATTTCATATTTTTAGAATTCTAGCTTTAGTTAAATATTCTGTTTGCTACAAAGACTATTTCCTTGTTTTATTTTATGTTTCACAAAAGATTTGTGTTTTCTCGTATGGAGAATAAAACAAAGAGAAAATAAACTGAATTTGGAGTTTTTTTAACACGTATATGAAACAGTAAGGATCAATACTCATTGAATTTCAGAGGATAAAAGAAGCTAGGAGGTCTCTTAGAATTTAAAATAGAAAGGAAATAAGCGCTAGAAATGAAGCTGGAAATGATCTTGGAACACATAAAATAGAAAAGAAATAAGGGTTATAAATGAAGCTGAGAAGGTTCTTAAAGGATATAAAATAGAAAATAAATAATAGTTATACATTAATCTGGCAAGGTTCTTGGAGCATATAAAATAGAAAAGAAATTAGGGCTAGAAATAAATCTGAGAAGGTTCTTGGAGGATATATAATAGAAAAGAAATAATAGTTATAAATTAATCTGGCAAGGCTCTTGGAGGATATAAAACAGAAAAGAAATTAGGGCTAGAAATAAAGCTAAGAAGGTTCTTGGAGGATATAAAATAGAAAATAAATAATAGTTAGACATTAATCTGGGAAGGTTCTTGGAGGATATAAAATAGAAAAGCAATTAGGGCTATAAATAAAGCTGAGAAGGTTCTTGGGGGATATAAAATAAAAAAGGAATGATAGTTAGAAATGAATCTGGGAGGTCTCTTGGAGGAAACAAAATGTAGAAAGAATGAGAGTAGGGAAGAATCTTAGGATATATCTAAAATGGAGAGAAATTAATATCCGTACTATTTATGAGAGAATGAAGATCCTATGTGGGTAAAACTTGGGGTGAATTTCCATTGACGAATATGAAATTAAAAAAACGTAATCCTGTTTTGTTTAATTTCGTTAATAATCAGTTTCAACCAAATTAAAACTAAATGTCTCATTTGTTCACTTTGATCTGATTTTAATTTATTTTTAAATCATTATTTATTTCGACCTCGTCTCACCATGCGCTACTTGCGCGGGTTATTGGTGACCTGGTAGTCCAGGGGTAAGGTGTCAGACTTCTGTACTTGGGGTCCAGGGTTCAATCCTCGGTCCCGGCACAGATTTATCTGATTACTAAAACCCTTCCTTCACCTTTGACAAGACATCTTGTGAATGTGGGGAATGCCAGGCCTCCACCGTGGTTCGGATTCCACGTTAAACTGTAGGTCCTTCATTTCATATCACAATCACCCTACCATTACACATTAGCGTAAGTGCGTATAACCCGAACGGGTAGTAAGACGTGGTTCTAATAATAATAATAATAATAATAATGCACGGGTTATTAGAACAGAGCATACGAGCCAGGCATTTATCCCACGTACTCAACTATGCGTGGTGTTTAAATTTTAATTAAATGTATTAATAGTTGACCTATCCCAGTGTAGTGGTTGACTCCATACTCCACCCCCCACGTCCCTCGCCAAGACTTCATGCCTGGAAACTGATTAGACCTTTCAGAGAGTAATTCCTACCGTGAATGGAGTATAAATAGGTTTCTGTTATACGACCAGTCAAATTAAATTTTATTCCTTTATTTCAGCGTTTCCAAAATGGGCAAGGCGAGGGTTTTTCCGTGAGGTAAAGAAAATAAGGCTTTAAAGACAAATTTACAAAAAAAAAAACGTTAGAGTGTTTGAATTACTGTAAAAGTTGTTGGAAAAAATTCTGAATCATAAATTTCGATTATATGATCGATTAACAAACGTTTTGTGGTTATTTATCTATTAATTTTATGTAACGTGCACTTTCTGAACTGACTGATTATATCAGCACACGATAATTTCTATGAGCTAGCGCAAAAGTATCTATCAATTTTGATGGGAAAAGGTATATTCGCATACCTTCAAAGGTTCTGTTACATACCACCATTGACATGGGACCAACGGCTTTAATCCCCCTCTGAAGAAAGTAAAACGGCGGATTTTTATCGCTGAAGAAAATTCCATCGACCCCAGCTGGGTTCGAGCCACGATTATTGGGTCCTGAGATTGACTTGTGTTTATCCGAAATTGCATATATTTCCGACATATTTACAAAATTAAATGAATTAAATTTATCACTACAAGGAACAAAGTAAACCTTTTTAATGCGAGAGATAAAATATTTTTTATGGTCTCGTAAGTTGCAGTTTTAGATCTCAGCTGCGGAGTAAAATAATAGGGACTATTTTCCAACACTTAAGCATTTTCTTGAAAAATACGAAATTGAACTTGAAGAATAATTTTGTAACGACCTTGTAGATCATCTTCACAACTTACACACTTCTATTAATCAGTAATTTCCATTCATAAAATGAAAAAATTAATGATTCAGTTCAAAATTCATTCGTACAAGATAAACCAGTCATAATTTTTGACGTAGATTTTGAAAATCTGATCGATATTACTACTGACAAACAAATAACCAAAAGGATTGAAAATGTTTCATATATTGCTTTTTTGGGGGTGATTTTTACGCTAATAGTAATCTAAATTGCCGCAGCAGACAATTAATTACGTAACGTTGCTAATCACCACCAAGTACTTGTGGGAAACTCTGGCTATTCGATCTGGAACCAAAACCAAGTATCGAAATAGACTTGATGTGGCTACAGATATCTGAGTAAAAAATAATGTCAACAATTAAACCAGGTATATGAAGAATTTGCCCAAAAAAAAGACAATATTTTTATACTCTGCTCATTAAAATGTATTTTGACTTTTTCTGTATTTTTATACTAATAATAATAAATAATTTAATACCATAATTATTATCATTGAATTTAGAGTAAAACGTGTAGTTGCATTCCCTCTGGAAAAATGTTACCTTAAATTTGAAGGTATGTGACCTTGAAAAAGTAAAAAAAAAAAACTGTAGCACTTTATTTTTGTATGAGCTACACTCAAAATATTTAAAGGGTTCCGTTATGTTGTGCAAAATATAAAAGGCTTTCTTGACTAAATTTAATTAGCAAATGCGGTTTTATTTAATTTGTTAAAGTAATAAAAAGCAAAAATAAATAGTAGAAAGTTATATTTTTTGTTCTGTTAAATAGGGCAAACAATGCAATTCATCAAATAAAGCACAGCGTAGAAATACAGAACTAACTTCTCTTGAAGCCATAAAATTAACTTATAGCGAGAACCCAAAAAAACCACAACAGTGAAACATAATTTAATCAAATGTGTTAGCCCACTCCCTTGGTCTACCTGGTTTGTAGACTCTCGCGGCAAGTTACCCCCTCTTGGATTGTTATTCTATCCCTGGCCGAGGTAAATACTTCCCTCGGTGCAACAAAGGGATGAACCACATAGGTGAAAACTATTAGATCAGGCTTGACATACAAACATGTTTTACTTTAATTTGAGAGAAGGTGGGGTCGAGGATTTTTATACTAGGAGAACTTATGTTTTGTATTATTATTATTAATAATATTAATGGTAGTAGTAGTAGTAATAGTATTAGTAGCAGTAGCAGTAGTATTAATAATAGTAGTAGTAATAGTAGTAAAAGTGGTAATAGTAGTAGTAGTAATTGTAGTAGTAATAGTAATTGTAGTAATAGTTGTAGTTATAGTGGTAATAGTAATAATAATAATATTTAGCACCGCGTCTTACTGCCCGTTCGGGTTATACGCTTTAAGTACTAATTACTCTAATGGATTAGGAATTGGGAAGGTTGAATTAGAGGAAGTGAACCCGCATTTGCGTGGAGGGAGAGTGGAAAACCATTTAGGAAAAACCACCCCAGTTCACCCGACCGTGATTCGAACCTCGATCTCCCCGTCCTCAGCGGTAGAGCTCATTACGACAAGCGCGTTAGCCAACTATGCCACCGAGGCGGGTTAGTAATAATAGTAGTAGTAGTAATAGTATTGATAGTAAAAGTAGTAATAATAGTACTAACAATAATATTAATAGTAGTAGTAGTAATAGTAGTAGTTATAGTATAATAATAATAGTAGTAGTAGTAGTAGTAGTAGTACTGTGAAAAGTAGACCTCGCTCCCTCCATGTTCTTATTGGTATTACAGTCTGAAGATTTCTCTTTGGATTTCAAGTTGATATTTTCTCTTGGTGGTCAATTTAGACAGAAAACAAATTATTATTATTATTTCATAGTTTAAGGCCCTTGGCCCTGTCGTGTGCAAGTCTAAAACCTATTTTGTGGGATGGTGGGCGGAAGAGTTATAGGTGTTTCTTCGCAACCGAACAAAGTATCCTTCCGCGCCAACAAGAACAGATTGATCACGGAAACGGTAGATGGCACTAGCTACCGGACAGCTTTTGCTGGAAAAGCACACGTTTGGAAACATCAGTTTTCTCGAGAACGAGTGAAATTGTTATGTTCATATTTTCAACATCCCTTCTAAGATCACGTATCAATGTTTATTAGGTGTTACATTTTCTTATTTTTTGTTATGAATCCGGCCATTTTCTATTGAAAAATTTCATTATTATCGATATTTGATCACTGCTAAAATTATATGGGAAGTGTATATATTAATAAAAAGTATAACTTAATCAACATGCTTCTATTCTTGAACAAACCGTTTCAGAAAAGAAAATTGCAAAACAATAAAAGTTCTTGAAGATAACCGCTTGTTCCCATGGCTCTGCATTTCCGCGCTAAACGAAAAGGACCAATCACCTTAATATATTTAAAGAGAATAGCATTTATTCACGTGATTTAAGTTTTTAGCTTCGATATAAGTGTCAAAAAGATTATTTTTTAACACCGCGTCTTACTACCGGTTCAGACTATTCGCTTACGTACTAATTAAGCTAAAAGTTTTAGGGATTAATTAGGTTATATTTAGAGGAAAGAAAAACCCAAATTTGCGTAGAGTTAGAGTGAAAGATAATTTCGGAAAAACCACCTTCAGTACACCCGACCGAGATTCGAACCTCAATATTCCCATCATCGGCAGTCTAGTCGACTTCTTGAGTAACGCCTTAGACCAGGCGTCCAACGAAGCGGGTTGAAAATGTTTTTAAAACATACCATAATTATTCGATTAATTACTTAAAATTATAAATTCAAATCACTTATGATGAGCTACTAAACGGAAAAACCCTTTTGAATGACCGCCATATTTAAACGGATAACCAGATTTAAAAAATCCTGTACATAGGTTAATCTGCCTAGATTCAAATAATGTATCTACCTTATTTCTTTAAAAATTTCTTGACACATTTGACATTTATCACGGTACAAACATCCGGTGAGACATTTGAAATGCCAAATGGTCAAGTTAAAACAAAACCTTGCTTCACACGGTCAGTTATTATTTGAGGTATTTAACGTGCAATGTTTGAAATGACTTATTATATCAATATACAACTCATTCAGTAACTTAACAGACACAAAAACCAACAACAACACCCCCCTCCCCCGACCTGTGTAAGGGGAAACCTAAATTTCACAAATTATTTTTAGTTCGTACGATCAGAGATACTGATTGGTTTTTAAGTGTTAAAATTAAATAGCTCACAACATTGGGAACTCCGCCTTAATCAACAGCTAATCTAGTCCGATTTTCCAGCGAATGAAAGGTTGGGGTTCGAATCTTATCAATGTGTACGGAAAGTTTTTTTTCCCCTAATTAGTTTCTCACTCTCCTTCTAATTAGATGAGGTTACTGTTACTCTAAATTGGACCTTATTAAACCCCAGTCAAATAGTTTAAGTAGATGCGTATAAGCCGAACAGTTAAGTTACACGTGACGGAAAAATAAACGAATGTTAATGTGTGATTGGTCTCATAATCTCTTGAAATAGGAATGACACTATCTTTATCCGAGTACAGCTTTGTTGCCCTGTACTCCCCTTCGTTATCGTATCGAGCTATACGTAATCAGCATCGGAGCAAACCAAACCCCTCCGCCACTGTGTTTCCATTTTGTGATTATTCGGAGAACAAGCGAACGTCACAAAAGCACGGCTGATTGGATTACCAAGACTACCTTCATAGGCGGCGTGAATTTCAATGAGCTCGCATCTGAACAGGCAGAAGCGCTCAATAGCACTGATTTGTGAGATAAAAAAAATTGTTCATCTATTATGTAATTGAACGAATGCACTGGAAATAATAATAATATCTTATTTATTTGGGTGAGGTAAAAACTGCGCCTTTTTTTACACATAACCGCATATATTATATATCTAAGTAACATTATTATTATTATAACTAAAAAGTATGTATAATAATATTCCTACAAAAAAATTTTTTATCAAACACACAGATATTAAAATAATTGTACATTTATGGATGTTTTAAAATGAAAAAAACACGAAGAAATCAGAATTAAATAAATGAAAGAGAAAACATTATTTATACACATAAAATTTAATCAATAATCAAGGACCACAGAGAGGGATTCCGGTTTAACAGTTTTCGAATAGAAATCCATGTCATCCGAAGTTATCTCGAGTCAAGCGAGATCATTAAAGTTGGGGGAAGTCCGATCGATACCTTTCCTCGGAAATAAGCGTACATTCCGAAATTTCCACACATTGGAAGAGAAGTGTGCTGGCCTTCCTTGCTGTTGCACCCACAGTTGCTGACGTGGCACATCTTGTAACAGCTCCGACACAATCTCTTCCAGAAAAAAGGATCTGTTGTCTCCAGTCAAACGAGGCTGCAGGAGGTAAGGTCCGGTGCACATTATCGCTGATGATAATTCACAACATGCTTCTCTTGGTGTTTGCGAGCCACCATGGGTGTTATGTTCAAATCAAACATTGATGTTACAACAAATTGAAGAAGCCATCTCTGATGAATGATGTATCATTCGTTAAAAGTACTCTGCTAAAAAAAATAGAACTCATTCAACAACGTTGCAAAAAGTCACTGATGGCGTTTGGGGTTGGACGTAAAAATCATATCCGAGTCGTGTGGTTCAAGATTAATATAGTATTATAATAATATTATTATTATTATTATTATTATTATTAGCACTGCGTCTTACTACCCGTTCGGGTTATACGCACTTACGCTAATGTGTAATGGTAGGGTGATTGTCAGATGAAATGGAGGACCTACAGTTGAACGTGGAATCCGAACCACGGTGGAGGCCTGGCATTCCTCACATTCACATTATGTCTTGTCAGAGGTGAAGGAAGGGTTTGGTAATCAGATAAAGCTGTGCCGGGACCGAGGATTGAACCCCGGACCCCCAGCACAGAAGTGACACCTTACCCTTAGACCGCAGTAGAATATAAAGTATGCTTATTTCAGTGGAATGGTAACAGACTTACCCACATTCAATGATCTCGCTTGATTCAGGATGACTTCGGATGACACGGATTTATATTTGAAAACTGTTATACCTGAATCCCTCCTTAAGTTTAAACCTAACCTTTTGAATACATGTTTTTTATTTATTTGAGATATTTAACGTGCACTTTATGAACCGACTGATTATATCAGCACACGACTTACACACTAAGTTCAATCCCCCCTCCCCCCAACCCCCGCTAATTCATCACCGTGAAAGGGGAAACCCATATTTCACTAATGGTAGATTTTTCCACCATGCCAAGAATCGAATCTGGAACCCTTATCTCAGTAGACAGACACACTACCGACTGAGCCAACGTGTCGGACAACCTTTTGAATCATCTTATGTAAATATGATGGAGATACATCTCAAATATTAAAGTTTCAACCTCAGTTTAATTTCTCTCAAGGACGCTCACATCATAAATATCAAATGAGTTCCAATAAAATAATAACAGAGAATACAGTTCTCTTCTTACACTAACGTATCGACTACAGCGCTTGGTGGTTGAATGTGTCACTTACATAATGTCTGCTTTATACCAGATCAGCTGAAGTAGCCGAGTTGGCTGGAAGGTTTTTAATTAATTTTAAAAGAATTTAGTGAAAATTGTAAAATTCCTGCTTCAAGATTCACATGTTTCTGTTCAGGGGCTGATTTTTTTCAAAATTTTATCTCTCTGCGTGCGGCATATATCGCGCAATACTCATAACATACCTATACACAAACTCTTCATTTCACTAATTTAGAATATTTTTATATTATTATTTTTATTATTAGCACCGCGTCTTACTACCCGTTCGGGTAATACGCACTTACGCTAATGTGTAGTGGTAGAGTGATTGTGAGATGAAATGAAGTACCTACAGTTAAACGTGGAATCCGAACCACGGTGGAGACCTGGCATTCCCCACATTCACAAGATGTATTGTCAGAGGTGGAGGAAGGGTTTGGTAATCAGATAAATCTGTTGCCGGGACCGAGGATTGAACCCCGGCCGCCAGTATTTTTATATTGATACTATAGTCCTACACCTCGGTAACTTGTTTGTCTACTGAGCTTAGAGTCACGGGTTCTATCCCCAGTATGACCGAAAACGTATAGTTGATTAAAACATGGGTTTACCCTTTCAAGTTGATAAATTAACGGTCGGGAATGGGTGTTGTGCCTGTCCCAGTGTTAAGTTATATTATAAGGCGTATGAAGCTACGACAAGCCTAGCAAACCGGTAGTGGAAAATATATGGTTTGAATAAAAAAAACTGTCATAGGCTGGAAACAATAATGTATGGGGGGGG
>CABEEJ010002347.1:86859-97821 GCA_901482245.1 Timema douglasi | reverse complement strand
ACACACACACACACACACACACACACACACACACACACACACACACACACACACTCGAAAAGTGATTTGGAAACAAGAAAAGAAGACAAGAGAATTAGTAGGAACAGTTATCAGAGCCTGAAGGGAGGGAGTCCCATTATTGTTGTACAAGGGT
This sequence comes from Timema douglasi, assembly GCA_901482245.1. Lineage (NCBI taxonomy): Eukaryota > Metazoa > Arthropoda > Insecta > Phasmatodea > Timematidae > Timema > Timema douglasi. The sequence continues at coordinate 97,667 of CABEEJ010002347.1, read as the reverse complement.
TACCACAACATGTTTACCAAGTTATGTTGAACATGAGCCACAGACAAGGAAGAAGGAACTATACTAATCACCAAGAACACTTTCAAACAGATGTTTAGGCGTGTAAGGACGAGATGAGCGAGAGATTGGTAGAACTGGCATCCTCGGGTCTCGGATACGGTCGATTATTAATTATACAGCATGCTGAGACGAGGATAATTTTTTTCAACATGATTTCTAACATTCATGGAAGTCGTAAAGTGAGATTTTGGTCTTGAATGTCATTAAAAAGTCATTTAAACAGGCCATAAATATTTGTGAGTGAGGCTAATTGGCAAGGTAATAAGAGTATTATTTTTTTAAATACTTTGTTCAAAGTTAGTTTAAATTTACAACATATCCCCTGTGATAGCATAGTTTAAAGATGATTTTTTAAAAAAACCAACAGAAAATAAATCTAGTAAGGAATAAACACAAGAGGGGACACGTTACTATAGTGGTGTTAAGTATATGAGTTTAGTTTAGATTTGATTGTAAGACAAAATACTTACATTTTCATCGACAAAGAATAACACACAAATAACTAACAATAAAGTTATAAAATGTAAAATTTATAACTGCTAGAAATGAGAAAAAATAGGAACTGAAAATGCGAGAAAAAATTTGCAAGAAAACCCCGTCGCACTTGGGAATGAATAAAATTAAATTTTAAATAAAGTACATTTCTTACCGGATGGGTGGCAATACCTTGGATTTAGAGAAGTTCCACAACCGGCGGGTGTTATTGAAGAATGTGGTGTATACGACGGTGGGGTGAGCAGATCCCCTGGGATCCGCACCAATTGATCTAATCAGGGGATTATTTGAGTTACGCTGTTTAAGAAAAAATCTATTGTTCCTTTGGTATGTGAGTGAGTTGGCACTATTTTTTGTGTGTGTGTATAGGTCATGAAAAAGTCATGATATATGGTTTACATAATTCGGTAAGCACGCTATTAGAATTGTGGTCATTCATCATCGTTCCAGCTCGGATCATTTTCTTGAAACTCCTCGTGTTCATATCGTTCGATTGGTACGCCCGTCATAGTTTGTGGAATGATTAGTCAGTCGAATGGGCTCGATCCACCCTTGTCCTAAAGATATATTTATATAGCGTTTAGGAATTAATTGATAAATTTATCTCCCACTAAACTCGATCCTACATCACCCTTCCCGAGGCTAAGGGACTGACCAGTCTATCACCGGTTTAGAAGGCCTTGGCTCGGTTCCACGTGGTGCTGAGGAGGATATTTAATATTTGTTTACCATCCTATAGGTAAATAAATATCCAGGCACTATGACTGGGGATATATTTATCTACTTTATCAAGTTAATCTAGTTTGTAAGTCGTGCGATAAGAAAGCTAGCGTTAAGTTAGTAACAATCCTGAACCCACGACGTTGATACAATCCTGACTTTCTGCCGGGTCGTCCGATGCACCTGCGGGAAAGTGAAGCCTATCGACGCGCGGTCGGCGGCCATGTTGTTGATCCGGAAAGGGAGAGGATGCCGCGTTGACCCTGGCCTCGGGAAGAGCACGTGTTGTGTTGTGTGTACCTGTGTCCCGTTACGGAGGACCCGTTATCTTCTTGAGTGACCGGTCGCTCCGCCAACACACCAACTCGTTAGATATCGGATAATCCGATGTTTCGATTGGGAGGAGGGTGGAGGGGTGCGATTAATTTGTAAGGATATTATACTGGCAGGGTTTGTTGTGTGGATCCCGGAGGGCTAAGCATATTACTGGCCAATTGTGTCAGTGGCGGCTCGCGAGGTGTTGCCAAGTGTGACGAACCTGTGCAGGTATACAGTAGGTATCGCACACACACTCACACACACTTCAAAACTGTACTTGGTACCGCGTATTTTATTCCCATGCTGGTTATACGCTTATATACTAACTACGCTAATGGTTTCAGGGATTAGGGAGGTTATATTTAGAGGAAGTGTACCTACATTTGCGTAGAGGGAGAGTGGAAAATCATTTAGGAAAAACCACCCTTAGTACACCCGACCAAGATTCGAAACTCGATCTCCTGGTCATCGTCAGTATAGTCTACTGCGATAGTAGCGCCTTAGACCATTCGGTCACCGAAGCGGGTCATTATAATTATAGCTGCGCGTGAGATTGATAATATGGATAGTGCTAAAGGGAGAGTGAACAGTTTACTAGTACATTACAGTCAAACCACCTGGCAACAATCCTCGAGCCGCCACTGGAGTGCATCGAGGTGTTTTATTCAACACGGCAGACCACTTTCAAGGAAATCACACTGTAGTAATTCTTACCAACCTTCTTAATAATAATAATAATTATTATTAGCACCGCGTCTTACTACCCGTTCAGGTTATACGCACTTACGCTAATGTGTAATGGTACGGTGATTGTGAGATGAAATGGAGGACCTACAGTTTAACGTGGAATCCGAACCACGGTGGAGGCCTGGCATTCCCCACATTCACAAGATGTCTTGTCAGAGGTGAAGGAAGGGTTTGGTTATCAGATAAATCTGTGCCGGGACTGAGGATTGAACCCCGGCCGCCAGCACAGAAGTCTGACACCTTACCCCTAGACCACCAGGTCACCCCTTCTTAATTACATTTCTTAATATGTGCCACAAATTGAACCGCATCACCAGAATACTGTGCATAAAATTTGACCTTCCTGATGTCATTAGATCTCGTCGATTGGATCAGAAGAGTGTAAAGAAGAAAAAGGGGGGATCTTGGAAAAGTGACTGGGAGGAGGCGTGGTGACAGTTTTTTAATACATTTTTCAAAATTTACAATGGATATAATTTTTTTTTATTTATGTAACAAACTTTACATATGTTTCCGGAGCCAATTTGTTTTCTAAACTCAATGTGATAAGTGATAACCCAATGTTTCCTAAACGCGTTCGTATATTCCATTCACGGTAGGAATTGCTCTCTGAAAGGTCTTTTTTCCTACCAATATCCTACTATATAATATATATCTGGGCAAACGAATAATTTCAGGGAATACGCGACATACCATGAGTTTTTTTTAATAACAGTAGTTCTGATAAACCGATTAAGGTTAATTCTGAGGTGACGTAATGGGTTGACCACTCTAACCAATTAGCTACAGAGACAGAGTTAATTACCAACGGTTTGGTTAAAAATGGATTTGTTGCTAAATCTTTATTGAGAATATATACAAAACGCACAAAACATAAAGCACAACGCATTTATTTATATTTCCCCAAAACAATATTATTTGGGCACGACCACAAGATCCATACAAACTTTACAACATGAAAACAAAATTAAATTCTTTCATGTGTTTTATTTATTTAGTTATCGTTAGCACTTGCAGAACCAAACAAACGTATTTTATTTATATTAAACTTAGGGTCTCTTTGAAATAACCTTTTTTCTCCACATTCTAAGTGTTAAATGGAGAATCTGTGGATTGCGACTGTTTTATAATTAAGTTAGTGTGAGTCGTTAATATCCATATCACTGCCACTAAATAGCGATAATAAAAAACAACTAATAAGTGAGCACTTAATAACAATTACCTGCGCCCGACACATGCAGCCTTCTCGACACAGAAGCCTGGCTGGTTGCAGGGTTTTGAGGCGGGGAGTTTCCTTCCACACAGACTGGGTCAATAGCGTTCGGCACCTCCTCGTTTTAGTGGAATTAAAACTAATACAACATAAAACACATTTAAGCAAGACATTGACAATTTGGTTTTATCCACTACTAAGAAATATGATTAGATAAAGTTGCTTGAGCAGTCGCTTTAATTAAAAACGAGCAAAAATTTCCAGCAAATTTTAGTATCTATACTGATATATCAATAAAAAACATAAAGAGGTCGTTTTTATTCCATAGCATATATATATATATATTCAGAAAAATTCGTGGGATGTACTAGCTGTAGTAGAATCTTGGTAGAAAGGGTGGTTTAGATCATGGTGCGGGTGGGGAATAACTAAGTGCCATCTATAGAACAATTTTCTTAGGAAGAGCCCTTATCTGACCGCTAGAAAATGTACTAGATCCACTACGTATTCATACTTAAGTCATGCTGCCCGCAACTGTCACTTTTGATTGTTAATATCAATACCTATATAAAAGCATTATTGGTATATTAAAATGTTGGCAATTTGAACAGAAAATAATGTTTTAAATTTCTAAAAGGCTCTTCTTATTAAAATTGAAGTATAGATGTGAACCTAGCCTACAGTAGCCCCATGGCTTCTTTGGTACTTAGTGACAGCTGACGGATTTGAAAAGTTACCAGACCGAATTATGTATCCCTACGCCGAACCATATGATCTGCAAAAACATGTGTTTAGCTTTCACTTCTGACAATAAAAAATTAGGTATATACCTAAATGTTGACTGTCAGAAGTCAGCACCAAAGAAGCCGTGGGGCTACTGTAGCTATCTTACTACCGCATTTCCATTGTAGTTCACACACGGGGGAATAATTGATCGCACTTTCTCGGACACGGCATTCAGACCGGAAACGGTAGCTTCTTGGGACTGACACAATGTTCATTATGTTCAGGAATAGTTCTCTATCGTGGGATCAAACTGTACTTAAATAGTCGTTTCATGATTATATCCTCACTAATCTTATAACCAGGGACCGGATTTTGATGACCTAAAAATGATCAAAATATTACCTAAGGATTAAAAAAAATCACTGACCTAAAAATATTAACAAAAACTTGTAATATATGCACACGACTAAATCAAACACGAACTTAACAAAACTAAAAAAGACAAAAAGGTACAATAAATATTCTTTAACAACTAAACTCTTGTATTCTGCTAAATATAATATCGGTTCAAAAATATCTGCTTCAGAAGTAAAAGATACAGGACACATAAAGTTCGTTCACGGTAGGAGTTTACCTCTGAAAGGCCTTTTTCCCTACCAGAAATCTATTATATAGTAGGATATTGGTAGGAAAAAAGACCTTTCAGAGGTAAACTCCTACCGTGAATGAAGTATAGTTCGTTGTCCTGTGGGTTAGAAACATTCATGCCTTTATAAAATATCATTGGTATTACAAATTATACTTATCCCTTATAATGACTCAAATTTACTTAGGGTCCTCGGCCCTAGCAAAAATTTATCTGCTTGCCAAACCTTTCCTTCACCTCTGACAAGACGTGTATTAATCACAACTTGTGAATGTGGGGAATGCCAGGCCACCACCGTGGTTCGGATCTCACGCTAAACTGTAGGTCCACCATTTCATCTCACAATCACCCTACCATTACACATTAGCGTAAGTGCGTATAACCCGAACGGGTAGTAAGATCTACCAGAAATCTATTATATAGTAGGATATTGGTAGGAAAAAAGACCTTTCAGAGGTAAACTCCTACCGTGAATGAAGTATAGTTCGTTGTCCTGTGGGTTAGAAACATTCATGCCTTTATAAAATATCATTGGTATTACAAATTATACTTATCCCTTATAATGACTCAAATTTACTTAGGGTCCTCGGCCCTAGCAAAAATTTATCTGCTTGCCAAACCTTTCCTTCACCTCTGACAAGACGTGTATTAATCACAACTTGTGAATGTGGGGAATGCCAGGCCACCACCGTGGTTCGGATCTCACGCTAAACTGTAGGTCCACCATTTCATCTCACAATCACCCTACCATTACACATTAGCGTAAGTGCGTATAACCCGAACGGGTAGTAAGACGTGGTGCTAATAATAATAATAATAATAATACTTAGGGCCTAAAAATGACTAAAAAAAAGGACGCAAACCAAGCAGTTATGACCTAAAAATTCTAAAATGACAGAAAAATAAGCTATAAAATATGCACTTATACAACAAGGGGATCGTGAACAAAGTTTATGTGTACCTATGAGCATTATGTGACAGACAAATACTATAAAAAATAAGACACGTCATTAAAGTCCGGGCCCTACTAATAACCCGGTAATAATTTCATGAGACGGCTCACCAGATAACTTAGAATCATTACTGGAAAAAATAACCAACTTTGAAAAATAAGCCATCCTTAAAGCAGCCGATCAGAGTTGAGTTATTTCTCTACCTGGCCATAATTTTTTTTTCTTTATCACCACGTCTTATTACTCTTCCGGGTTATAAGCATATGAACTAATCACTTGAAATGTGATATAGATTAGAAGGTTGGATTATAGTAAGGGTACCTGAATGTGCAGAGAGAGAAGGGGGAGGGAGGACCATGTAAGAAAAAAACAGCTTCAGCACACCCGGCCGGTATTCGAATCCCGATCTTCTCGTCATCGATAGTACAGTCGCTTGCGAGAGTGACGCCAAAGACCAGGAGTTACCAAACTTTTTATATGAAAGAAACCCTTGTAGCTTTTTTTTACACTAATATTATGAACATTCATTAATGACAGTTAAATAATACAATTATGAAAGTACAAAACAATAAAACAAACGGAAAACATCACATGTTCTGGCTCTTCCTTTGGCAAATGTAATTTATTTTAAAAAAAAATCCTAATTACTAACGCTATTTTTTAATGTGAAAAACATATACAGGATATTATTATGATTCCAATTTATGATGATTATGATGATGACCCGTGCATGCCTTACTGCACACTTGCCATCACACGGCTATATGATCTGATTATATAGAATGCTGTTGAAATTAGTAGAAATTGTTTGTACACGGTTTACTTAGTTATCACACTTTGAGTATTATAAATTTGACATTAAAATGATAGAGCTGTTATTTGTTTAACGAACTGACGTGGAGAGCCAGAGCTAGTGCTTGCTATAAATTGAGATTACTAAATGTTATACACACAAGCTAGTCCAGCCCCTTATATATGACCTACTCCTTGCCTCTTGGACCCCTTGTCTTCAGTATTGTACACACAAACTGCTCCAGCCCCTTATATATGACCTACCCCTTGCTTCTTGAACCCCTTGTCTTCAGTGTTATACACACAAGCTGTTCCAGCCTCTTATATATGACCTACCCCTTGCTTCTTGGACCCCTTGTCTTCAGTGTTATACACACAAGCTACTCCAGCCCCTTATGTATGACCTACCCCTTGCCTCTTGGACCCCTTGTCTTTATTGTTATACACACAAGCTGCTCCAGCCCCTTATATATGACCTACCCCCTGCTTCTTGGACCCCTTGTCTTTATTGTCATACACACAAGCTGCTCCAGCCCCTTATATAAGACCTACCCCTTGCCTCTTGGACCTCTTGTCTTCAGTGTTAAAACAAACTAATAGGAGAACTATTGGCAGTCTGAAGTTGTGAAGGCTATCTTCCTATTCGATAAAAGGAAGCCAACTCACCACCAGATTTTCAAATAGAACGAATGAGGTTTTTTAAACAAAGAAAGTTTTAAAACGTATTATATTGAATTTACTTTTGAAAACATCTGGTCAACCATGGATGAATTATTAGAAGGACAATTTGCATACAGTTATTTAAAAAAAATACACTTCATCCATGATTTTTTGAATAAACGAGAGGGGGCACAAAACAGTATCATTACAATATTTTAAATTTGCCTCACTAAACCTGAGATAACTATGGCAGAGCGCAGTTTGAAAAACGTTGCCTTATATCATGCGGTCACCGAAGCGGGTAGTGAGTGATTTTATTCTCCTGAGGTTAACAGAATGTGTGGTTTTCATGTAACTGTATCCTGCATTGCGAGTGAACAAAGTGGAGACAGATAGCTCTGGTGTTTTTGTATCACGAGTAAGAAACACAAGGCGAGACTTATAACTGTTTGGATGATCATCTCACGTACTCTAGTTGTCATGCTATTTTCAATCTATACTTTCATATTGGAATATTAACTGTGGTCAGCACTGATGGTTATGAAGTTTAAAACGTTGGTGTTTTGCTTCTAGTTTCTTAAAGAGGTTTTCATTTCAATTGGGGAAACGTCATGTTTTAGTTTTGTAATTATATGCCACTATTTTACTTAAAACGTACGCAGTTGTGCACTTAAGTCGTTTATTTGGCGCCGCATTTTAATATTCTTCTTCTTATTATTATTAGCACCGCGTCTTACTACCCGTTCGGGTTATACGCACTTACGCTAATGTGTAATGGTAGGGTGATTGTGAGATGAAATGAAGGACCTACAGTTTAACGTGGAATCCGAACCACGGTGGAGGCCTGGCATTCCCCACATTCACAAGATGTCTTGTCAGAGGTGAAGGAAGGGTTTGTAATCAAATAAATCTGTGCCGGGACCTGGGATTGAACCCCGGCCGCCAGCACAGAAGTTCGACACCTTACCCCTAGACCGCAATGTCACCCGCATTTTAATAATACCCGTCCGGGTTATCTGCATATTATTGACACTACTGGAATAGGGATGAGGAAACGTAGGATTCAAAGGAAATGTACCTACGTTGGCCCGGACGGAGAGTAGTAAATCATGGATACATCCAACTGAGATAAGAACCCGGAACTCTTTTTTAAGTCACCGGCAATCCAGACTAAATGAACTTGACGCCTTTGTGCGCGTACCCTCAGTATGTAATAAAATCGGAACCAGTGCAAATAAAGAGTTCATTGTTTGGATTCCTCAAGTCCGCTGTGGCCGAGAATCGCGACTGCACGTGGTTACGACTACCAGTTTAAGGAAAGTGTCATGATTTTAATGTGACCTCAATTTCAATGCTTAGCCCGCTATTTTAATAGGAAGTCAAACTTTCTAAATAAAGATTATGCTCAAGTTCCACGATGCCCACCACAAATAAACTGTTGGAATTGCGAAAAATGTGTAGAAAATTAAAATAAAGATATCTACTGAAGCAATATAGTTATTTAGTTTGGTAAAAAAGGTTTTTGAACAAAAAAAACGTAAAAAAAATAGAAATATCATTTCACGGAATCTTAATACTTAAGTCGACCTTGGTGGTCTTGGGATAAAGTGTTCGTCTCTTCAGGACCCGATGATGTGGGTTCAAACCCAGCCGAGGTAGACGGATTTTTCATGAGCGAGTAAAATCCGTAGCACAACTTCCTTAGAAGGGGAAGTAAAGCCGTCGGTCCAATGTCGATTGTGGCATGTAAAAGAACCCTAGAAGGAATGTGGAAAGTACCTCTCCCAGTAAAATTGGTTGGCCCTTCGCTCTCGCTCATAGAAACTATCGTGTATTGATATAATCAGTCAGTTTAGAAAGTGCACGTTAAATAGCTCAAATAAATTTTATTAAATGAAATTAATACTAGATGTTATGAATTTATCTAAAACGAAAATACGAAACGTAATTTTTTAACCATGAGTGTGTTGATGTCTGTCGGATGTGTTGCGGCACGCTATTAATCCCTATCAACCTAGAGCTAATCAGTAAAGAATATTCCATTTCTTGCAGGATCCAAAGCGACGTCTCCACCCCGCGTCGTGGTGGAGGAAACAACGTCCCCAGATGACGTCATTATGAGCGGCGAGTCTTTCGCGCAACACACACAGACACACAACTTCACCTCCAAGGGGGATTCACCGGTCATCCAGTCCTCTGTGGTTCCTTCACGCCTCCAGCGAGAGACGCCGAGCAGCGAGGAGGATGACAAACCCTCCACGCGCCGGATGATTAGGGCGATAGACTCTGCGTCCGCAAATACCCAGATCCTGGTAGACATCAAGGAGAACATATTAGAATCCTCAGATAGACCTGCGGACGATCGTTTGGAGACTAACGAGGTGGATGTCGTCGGAAGAGAAGAGGATTACTACAAGCGCATCCATCCAACCAAAACAATAGTTGCCGTCCAAGGAAAGGACACTGAGCAGGTGTTGACGACGTCCATCGATAGACCCGGGTCGGGGGAAGGGGATGGGGCTCCGCGGGGGAGGTCACTCTCTTTGACGGGGCCCGAGACGGGGAAGGATACTGCGGCAGCGACGAACGTGAGTGCTTCCAGGGTGGAACAGGCGACAGAGAGACCAGTTTTACCATCAGAGAGCTTCCGTAGTCACCATGACCAGCGCAAAACAAACCCCGACATACAAGACATAATCACTGGCATCGTCAAGCTTCTCAATGGGAACGTTAAAGTTCAAACCAACCCTAGCTTGCCCCCAGGGGTGGGCGGGAGGCCCCTAAGACCCTTGAGCACGAGGATTAACAACAGAGGACCTCCCAGGATAACAGACCTTCCTGAACTGCCTCCAGATTTCAACAGCCCCGTGCTCCCCCCACACCCCGCTGTAGTACCCATGCCACCCCCTCCTCCGCCACCCCTTCAAACCACGAGAGTTCCACCCCCTTACCCATTTGACCTCCCTCCCGGCATTGTTCCACTTCCTCCGCAACCCACTCAGGGTAATTCCCCTTCCAGTCATCCCTTCATGACAGGGGTTCCCTTGCCAGAACAGATGGTCCCCGTGAACCCAGGGGGATTCAGTAACAGGCCCATGGGTGGTCAGAACTTTGGCGGGAGACCCACGAGACCGAGACCGACGCGTCCCAGACCAACCGGTCAACATCAGAACCCGAACCGCAGACCATTGCCTGGCCAACCCATCGGTCCAGACATGCCTGTCTCGAAACCGGGGATCATGAAGAAACCCACAGTGGATGATTTGAAAGAAACAACGAGCTTTTTTGATGAGAACGAATACGGTTCAGTGATGAGCACCAACAATAGAAATAATATGACGGAGATAGGCGACCTGAGCACAGAGCTCCGACCTCCTAGCAGTGATCAAGTGTCGTTGTATGAGGAAGAAGAGGTGGAGGAGATAAATGAGCAGCCTGTCATGGATACAACCACCACAACTACTACCACCACGACACA
>CABEEJ010002347.1:0-86753 GCA_901482245.1 Timema douglasi | reverse complement strand
CAACAACAACAACAACAACAACAGAAAAAATTCCCACCACCACTGAAGATGCTGAAAGTAACGTCAAAGAAGATGAAGTAACGACTACAAATGAACAAAACAACAGCAGTGATCCAGAGAAAGAAAAGAAGCCTCCAGTAATGGAAACCGAGAAGAGCGATGAAGCACCCAAAATCATCGCGACCCTGACATCGTCGGCGTCCACAGTGACGGAAGCCACAAAGGCGACATTGCCCGAAGAAATAGAAACCTTGTCGGAAGAGCCAGTTCTACTGGAACCATCGACTGGGGTAGGCGTGGCTGTGCCAGTACTAGAGTCTTCCATGATGGAAGTGGCGACATCAGAGGTGACCGCAGGCGTCAGCTCCATGGACACCCAGTCTTCCACAGCTGTGTCCACCCCACCAATCACAAAAGTGCCAATTCGAGGTACCCCCCCTGACACTCAGCATACCCAACTACAGCCGACTATCGGTGAGTGAAACTTTAATTTGTTTATTTAATTTATATGAGAAGATTATAATATATTTTGTTACTGTTGTAAGCATACTAAAAAAATATATTTACGTGAGCTGAATTCTAATTGGATGATGACTGATACTCTAATTTTTCTTACGATTTAAGAGAAATAGTGAAATCTTAGCCTACATGAACCCACTGTTTCACATTTTGTTTTTAAATAAGTATGTGATCATGAGGCATGAAGTCCACTTTTACAATGTTCCATAACTTAGAAATGGTAAAACATATTTACATCTTTTTATGATGATAATGAGACTAGATGATGAGGACATTCTTTGGTCTACCATCATAAAGAACACGGTAAATGTCAGCCACAAAGTGTTTGTTACCAGTCCAACTTATTGTCAGGTGGAGAAGATGGGTTCCCGTACTACCCGTATCGACCCCGACCGGGGATAGTCCTCGACGACACAGAATATAAGCCTGGCGTGGGATTAAACCGACCGATTATCACAGCCCCTTCTGGTGGATACCCTGGTGAGGCCTTTGACATCACTGTGTCAGCGATACAGGGGCCAGGAGGAAACACCGGACAGCCCTTCGTATATCCAGGTACAGTGCCCCTCAACATTAGACGGTGCAATGGCATGGCATGCCTATGAATACAGCTAAAATTTAAAATGTATCAAAAAATGAATACAATAATTGCAGAGAGATTTTTAAAGTATTATTTCCTCCGAATTGCGATAAGAATGAGGTAGGAAATACAAAAATTCCTTTAGTCGAATAATTGATAACATTTATTTATAACTATTGATATTATTTTATAAATAAAATGAAATTTTGGATTCAATTCATCTCTAATGTAAGTAATTGTTTTTGAGTACCTATTTGTTGATAAATATAAATGTAATAATATTAATAGAACCTTCATAAATATAATTGTTGTTTGATGGAACGCTTCCAGTGGAGATAGAAGGAGTGAAACTGTCTGATTCGGATAATGGCGAGATATCTGTGATCACGGCACCTAAGGAAGGGCAGCATTTTGTGTCCATCGATGGCAAACGCACCTACTTCAACTTGTTTGGCAGCAGCACGGAGGAAGGACTGGTGACTCCCAGCAAGGTGCAGCCCGCGGCTGGGATGAAGAATCCTCCCCCGTCTGCTATTGGCACAGGGTCAGTACAGATACAGTTCTTGCACACACAATCATACTTCTTCCATTGATGATAATATTCCTACACACCGACAACTAAATTTTTTTATTCTAAGATACAAATTTTTGAGAACAAATAAATAAAAACAAATAAAAATAGTCAATTATAAGAAGTAAATCTGGAACCTCTTGTTTATAGGGAAAGTTGCTGTTTTGTTATAAAAAATAATATTTAGAATTTCTAGTTTGCAGTCTTATGGAAGATTTATTTTTCTAAATTTTCAAATGGATTTTTTTTTTTTTTTTTCAAAATTTAAAAGCAACACTTTTTGGATTTGAACTAAAATAATACAAAAATGTTAACTTTTCCCCTAAGTTTTTGATTTTAAAATTCAATAAGATGTATTATGAAAAATGTTGCAGTCAGTGCATGTAAATACACATAGATAATTTGTGAGCAATCAATAATTTATTGAGTTTGAAAGCCTAAACTACCAGTAGTCACTGAGTCACAACTATATTTTTGGAGGGGCAAATAGAAGTAAGGAAGTATCCTGCAAAAATAATAATTTACAACAGAGGCTTACTGGATATACACTGACAACCGAAGTGACAAATTATACAGATTGATATGTTTTTACTTTACCTCCATTACTGTTTCCAGCCGGTGGCCTGGGTCAGTTTTTTTATTCAAGTCATGTATTTTCCACAACCTGCTTGCTAGGTCTGTCATAGTATCATATGCCCTATATTCTAACTCAAGACTAGGACAGACACAACATCCAGTCCACAGCCATTTATTTATCTATGTGGAAGGATAAACCAACGATAAATTTTTCTGCCATGTCAAGAATCAAACCCGGTACCCTTAGCTCAGTAGACAGACACACTACTAACTGAATTAAGGTGTTGGATATGATTGATAAGGGACTTTTTTTTAAATGAGTAAAAGTATTATGTATTTAACAGGTTTTTATTTTTACAAGAATTTAACACAGAGCTGTTAACCTCTGGGAATATTTTTGTTAATGGTTTACCACCCTTCCTTTATATAAATTTGAGTACATTTTATATAAATTCAGCCTCTTCATGCGTACTACAGAAGTTTAAATAAACAGATAGGCCATAAAGTTACTAAAATACATTTTGTACAAAAAAAAAAAAGAAAACTTTAAAACTAAATTTAAATTTTACCGAGACTAGAACCAAAGGAACTTGGGAGGGGTCAATCATTGTCTTAAGTCCAATGACACAACCATAATTTGTTTTTGTCGAAGTAATTTTAATGATTGCTTACTGGTAGTAGCCAGAGACGTTTGACGACAACTATACCATGTGTTTAGGTTTGCAGTTGCTCAGCCTGTATTACCAGCGACACCACCAGTCCATAACCCTTCAGCTCCGCCTCGACGGCGTCCTAGTCATCCTCCGGTCAGGTAATGCTGAAGTCACATTTATTAATTCCCATACTGGATTATTCTGGTACTAATAGGATAATAAATGTTGTACATACATCCATTACTTTTACATGATTTATTACATGAAACAACAAATTAAAAATAGTTATTTTATTCAAGCGAGGAGGATTATTTATGATGAAACAAGTGAAGTGATATTCTACCACTTTTTAATTTTAACTTTCAGAAATTTAATAGTTTATAAAACCAAATTAGTCTGTATTTTCCTTTCATTAGTGTAACTATTTCATATTTATAAAGTGTACCTACTATATATTACACACACATATCCAAGTACTTACATATATATGTAAGCTATATCTTCAATAAGAATAATAGAATATTCTTTAATTGTACCTATATACACTCCAAGCATGCTCGGGAGCAGTGAGAGAAAGTGGGAGGGTTGGATTAGTCGGAGGGCACAGGTGAACTTAAAGAAAACATTCTCTACCAGTTTCAATGTACTTTTCAAGATAAAGGCTCAAACCTATAGATTTCAATATCCTTTGAACTCTTCATTTAATTTGCAATTCCCCTCCCAAGATAATCAAGGTCAGACAGGGTCAAAGAAATGTGTGAGTACAACAATGATTAGCAGAAACAGTTCCAAGCGTAAGCTCTTTTATTGGAAATTGGAAGTTTTATGCAAGACTCAAAGATTACAAATTCCATAGCGTATTCCACAAACAATATGTATTTATTGCTAGTTTTATGGATTTAAATTATTAAAATGTTTTAAAAGTCAAATAGGGCTATATTTTATTTATTCAAAGATTATAACACGAAAGCAAGAGAAGCCAAAGTTGAATGCTTTGTTAAAAAAACTTGATAAACATAATATTACCTTTCCAGAATGGAGAGAGCAAAAATATAATAATAGTTAGCAATTCAGTTATAAATAAATAGCCTATTTCAAGGGTTTCCAACTTAAAAATTATTGAGACTCACAATTGAATCCATGATTCTAGTGGCGGACCACATCATAATCGGTTAATTTTTAGTCAAGTCATACAAAAACGAGAGCCGGTAATAGTGAATTGAACAAAAAGTGGTAATTTAAACTTTTATTCAATTACATATTAAACTAATTTTCCGAATAGAATATATAATATTATTATATATTATATTATTATATTACAGTAGGTGTTAGGGAGAAATTTAACGGTTGGAGCTTTCATGGATTTTCCCCACGCAGGTCAAAACTTTAAGTTTCTCGGTTAAAAACATTAATTTCATTACAGTAGATTACTTTTCCAAGAAATTTCGTGGACCACAAAAAGTCATTGTGGGCCGCATGCAGCCTGCCAGTTGTTTGGAAATCCTTGGCCTATATATATCAAAATACATACTTGCTTTACGACCAGTTGGCAAGACATTTTCCATGCACTTGTCGTATTCTCATTTTATGCGCAGAAGTGATAACATTGTAATTCAAAAACTATACAACCGGTTTAGTGGTAAAAAACAGAGATGAAGAATTTTGGAAAACCATTTGAGGGACTACTTACATTTCATGTGTACATCTTGTTGGTCTGCATATGGTAACAAGGTATGTCTTTTTGCTGCACATCTGTCTGCAGTAAAGAGCTTGATCTGTTACAGTCCGACATAAGACTTGAAGGCCGAGCCGAAGTATTATGCCTTCACCCCTCCCCCCTCCACTGTCATTACTTTTACTACCCAATTCTATGTATATAATACCATGTGAGTGCTTGATTTTTATTATTCAAATTAACCCTTTTTAAGTTATTTAGTATAACAATATAATTATATTTTACTATTGTAAAATATATTTGATGATAGCTTAAATTTGTTATGTAAAGAATACAAATGTTCCAAGAAACCATAAAAAAAAAATTCTGAATGTGATTATTCAGGGAAATTGTTATTCGCAAATGATCTACTATTATATAAATTAATAGGAATAAAAGTAGTTGAATTTCCCACCAGGATTGACACTTGCATTGTGGGTGATGACTCGACGTGTGACGCTGCTCAAAATGAGATGTGCCGCACGGAGGTGGGTGTATCCTCATGTCACTGTCGGCCGAGCTATAGCAGGCGGAAACATAGAGAGCCTTGTCGCAGTAAGTATTCTATATATGAAACATTGTTAACAGCACGTTACATGCAGTGATGTCAGTAGAAATTTTGTTGGCTGTTAGCAAACCAGGAAAAATAGCTGATAATGCTGTGGATATAAAGTTCTACAAATTCATAGTAACACACTAGAAGACATAATAGCAGTCATTTGTATTTGCATGGAATGTGTATTTTTGTATGATCCATTTTTCATAGAAAGGGCCATTTAGAAAATACTAACACATCTTTTTGTAATCAAAATTGTTAATATATATCAAAAGTGACAGCTACAGAACTCATGACTAATGAATACGTGAAAGTAGATCTATCAACTTTTCTAGCTGTCAAATAAGGCCATTCTTTTGGATTATATTTTTTACAGTGGAATGTTAGTAAAAATAATCTTATTATTATATACACAGGCACATTAAAAGTGCTATATGTTTAGGTTTGCTGAAGGGAGTGAGCTTATCAGTCAAAAAGGGTTAAAGAGATCTAAAAAAAAACACCTTATTTTACCCATGCTATTATTTATTTTAATGCATTTTTTTATCACATCTTACTACATGTCCAAATTAAATGTATATATGATAATTACTCTAATGAGATAGGAATAAGGAAGGAAGTATTGTAGAAGTAATCTACCTGCATTTGCTTTGAAGGAAAGTGAAAAACCATTAGGGAAAACCACCCTTACCCGGCTGGGATTTGAACCTCAATCTCCTTGTCATCAGGTGGTCACTCTAACATGAAAGTGACGACTTTGAACATTTGACCACTGAAGCTGGTCTTAAAACATGTTAAATGTGTAAAAAAAACTTAATGGTGTTTTCTCTCTCCAGGAGTCGTGTCCATACTCATGTCCCTGCGGGTAGACCGCTTGTATGACAGGAAACTAGTGTGGGACAACCATCTTCTGGACTCTGAATCAGAACAGTACCAACAGCTGTCTTGGGAAGCTGGTCGTGCTGTGAGCCACTTTTGTATTCCTCTGTTAAGATTGTCAATACATCCCTTGGAAAGGAAAACCACATTGAAATCTATTGGAAATATTTCAACTATGTCAGGAATTGAATTTGTGAATCTTAACCAAGTTGATAGATGTGCTTCATTCTGAGATTAGGAAATAAATTTATCTATTGTTTATTTTATTTCAATATCACAATAATTATAGTCATTATGTAGTTACAATATAAATGTCATGTTTACACAAACATAATGAAAACTTTATCTGTTTATTACACACACAATTAAAGTGAAATACTTTAAGATTTATATTGTTGTGGTTGATAATGTCGGTTAGGCTAGCTGTTACTCAAACCAATTAATTCAGGTAACAAGATAAAAATGGCTAACGATAAGGAACCGAACAAGCATTATATTGGAAAGAGGATGGAAAGCAAAATTGTGAAAAAACATTCCAAATGTAGTAGATTAGACTCAAAACCTGAGCTCCCTTGATCTGAGTCAGTGTGATAAATGCTTGCCTATCCCTGTCATTAAAATAGATTAGAGCAGGGGGTTCCAAACTTTCTCGACTCGCGAACCCCTTTCACAAGCATCTGAGTTGCATGAATCCCCTGGAAAATATCCAAAGCCACACACATAATTTTATACCTAATTTTTATTAAATTTAGTTATTAATTGTAATCAAAATGTTTAATACCTTTAAATTAACCTACTATAGCTCGGTAGGTACTTTGGGATACCCTACCAAATATAATGAAATAATATTTATACTACTTAAGTAAAAGTTCAAATAATTACACATTTGTTTTAAAAATTAAAACTGAAATTAAATAAGCAAAGTACTGTAGTAACATTTTCTTATCTTTACTGTGACAATATTATCACCTTTCACATGTTTTTTAAAGTGGTACTGGAAATTGCTGCATTGACATAATTGAAATAACCTCCTTTAATCACAGAATTCAATGTCAATTTAAGTTTTGAAATTGTTTACAAGTTTTAACAGCTACTCACCTCTTCACTTGACTTAGTGAGGGGGATGTGCTTGCTTTGGATGGCACAGAGCTTTAAAGTCAGGAACCACAGACGATAAATAAAGTCTCAAGTCACTTTCAGCATTGAACCTGTTTCTGTATTTATTTTTTAAATAGGCATATGAAGAAAAATATTTCTCACTCAAATACGTTGAATAAAATGGTAACAAAGCTGTAATAGCTTTAATCTCTAACAATGAGAGCTCCTCCATTAAACTTAAGCAGAAACCAATTAATTACAAAGATTTCCAGCTTTTCTTTAATTCAAAATCAGTGGAAATTTCAAGGAGTTACTTCTTTTCACTCACGATAAATGTGGAGGATTTCAAAACTGCTGTCTCTTCCAGGGGATTTCGAATCCAATTGTTATTATTAGACATGGCTGGGGAAATATTCTCTGAAGGTTTTTACAAGTCCCTTCAAGTGTTCTATAACCACGTTCTTTACATTTTTATCCAAAGAAAGCTGATTTTCTACCATGAAGTCGTGAAGGGTATCAAAGCACTCTGTTTGTAAACAACTCGATACAGTCTTGCACAGTAAAAACGTTAATATTTGACCCCTGAGGAGTTAGATTTAAACTGTTCATTTTTGAGAAAATGTCTGCAAATAAACTAAGCCTGGAGCCACATTTGATCTTGCATTCACTTTGCTTTGTGAAAAGGATGGTTGGTAAAATAAACAACGAAAACTTTGTGTTTAGGTTCAAACAATCTTGTAAGAGTTGTACCTCGAGTTAACCACCTGATTTCAGTGTAAGACGATAAACAGTTGTAAATGCTTCCCCTTTCCTCATAAAGTGCTGCAAAAATCTGCCATTACATAAATATTTTGGTGAACCCCTTGGAAGATTTCGCGAACCTCAGTTTTGGAACCGCTGGATTAGAGCATATACAGATCTGATACCTTTGTGTGGGTTAATATTGCTAGGTAATTTGATAAAAAATTATTTAACCAACACAAGAAGAACTTTATTATTAATTTTTATACTATGAGTAGTAATATTTTGTTGAAATAACTTACTTATACTTTAGACACTTAGAATTTTGAGGAATGTGTTTATAAATCTATTTGACATTTTTAAGGGAGGTTGGTATGTATTCCAGGTTGACTCTGCCATGTCCATGACACCTTACTCGGATGACTTCCTTGGCGTAAAGGTAAACAGCGTGTACACCAACGCCGCGGGTCCTGGTGGATCTGTGTTTGTAAACATCACGCTCCAGCTAGAAGAGAGTGGTGAGACGTTGCGGCCGGCAATAAGACATGACATACAAAGACACCTGCTGGGGGTAATACACAGACGCAACAACAACATCGGCAACAGTGCCCTGTGGGTGGACAGCCCACCAGGCTCCGTCTCAAATCTGCAAGGTAGAGTTTTACAATTTACTCAATATTCTTCTAGCACAACCACTACAGTTTTTTTTTTATTAAAACACAATAAGCTTAATAATAAATTTACGCAGCGCAAGTTTGGGTAATGAAATAGCAGGATAGAAACAGAATTCAAGCTTGTGTAATGAAAAAGGTTGAGAGGGATTAGTTAAGGAGGAGCCAGTGAAGTAGAGGATAGAGAAGGCACAACTAAGTTGGCATGGTCATCAGAGGAGAATGGAAGAAGAGAAGATACCAAAGAAGATGCTGAATATTGAAGTGGGAAGCAGGAGGCCAAGCGGAAGACCAAAGGATAGGTGGCCGAAGGGAGTGCAGAGAAGTGTGCAGGAGAGAAGAGAAGACTGGGTCATTGTGGAGAAGAGGTGGTGGGGAGAAAGGATACACTAGAGAGGCTTATGTTCCAAACAAACCCGGCCAGTGGCTGGAAGCTATTCATGATGATGATGATGATAATGAATAAACTTAGCTACAAGTTTGTAACTTTAAACTTGTTATAATCAAATGATGGATATAAAAAATGGCAAACTTAAATTTGGGGAAAAAATATTTTCACACTAAGATATTTAAATATAAGTGTCAACCCTCCCTCGTTTAACTATATGTGAGCACTGTGGTTTTAACCAAGTTTATGACCTGTCCATTCAGATGTAGACGAGTGCAGTAACAAGGAGCTTCACGACTGTCACGAGCAGGCCACATGCAACAATGTGTTTGGTTCATTTCGCTGCACGTGCAGCGATGGGTACAAAGACCCTTGGGCAGGGAACCCCCACCGCAGCGGGAGACAATGTGATACATGTTCTCCGGAACATTGCAATAGCAGGGGGGAATGTCGCTACGAAGACGGACATCAAGTGTGCCAGTAAGTCTAACAAGTTTTAAAACGTATTTGGAAGAAGCTACAGGAAAGGTGGATAGAAACAAATAAAAGGGGACAAATTCAATATGGATTTTACAATGAAAAGAAGAACACAATTCACACTTTACATTGCTGCCATTTTATTTCCATCCACCTTTCTTGTACCTTCTTCCAAATATAATACAATAATCTCATAAAGTGAAAAGAGGTTTTCTTATTAAATTTTAACAGTCATTGTTGTAGTCTTGTGACTGGTAAGTTTAATGATAGGCTTAAGATTTTACTTTCCAAGTTATCTTCTGTGATTGGACTGGATTGATTTGTTCTAAAAATTTCTGAGCATGGTTGTTGAAAATTTATTAATTAATTTAATCAAATTTCTATAGTGAACGCTGCAATTTCTCATGTTAATGACCATAGGCTTTGATTTATTATTTGCCATTTGTTGGGGATTTCTAGTCTATAATATGATTTTGGTATGAAAAACCGTAGGAAGTTAGTTTCTAAAGTTACTTAAACAATTTTAATATATACATCAAGTCATATTATATGCAGATGTCACTTTTGATAGATATTATCGATACCTACAGAATAACACAAACAATATGAAAATGGTTATCAATGTTGGCCGCAAATAAACATGTTTGAATTTTTTCTGCTCTTCTTCCAACCAAAATCAAAGGATAGTACTAGTAAGCAAAGGGCACATTATTTCGGAAATTCTAGACACTTGTAACATGTGTGTTGAGACCATATAGAGAGAAAACAAAAATATAATAATTTGTTTATCAGTATGAGAAATATTAAAGTAAAAAATATGTTTAACAGTCTATTTTAATATAATTACTTGCCCTGCAATATGAATTTAGAATTATAAATGTACAGTAAATGATAAGGTGTGATATTACCTATGAACTAAGGTGATTTAATAAATTGAATTCCATGACCGACAAAATATATGTATACAATTTATTTTAATATAATCTATCAGTTAAGACTTAAAAAACAATTGATGTGTTTGGATTATAATTAAAATTTGAAAATATAAATGCCCTCTGTTACAATTTTTTCATTCACCCATTTTATTTAAATGATTTTTTTTTAAATAATATTTTGTTGAACAATTTATAGGCGTATGTATTAGTTTTTCAAGCTAGTTTTACAAATATTGCAAGTTTTCGATTGAAACAATCTGATTTCAGTATGTTTCTCTCCCCAGTTGTGTCGGTAACTTCTATGGCTCTCAGTGCGAGGTGGATGGAGAGGTACTAGGAGTAGCTGTAGGAGCTTCAGTGGCGGCTGTTGTTATTATTGTACTAACGCTAGTCTGTCTTTGCATGTGGAGGTGAGTTATGAAATTACAAGTCTATCCAAGATATATCGTTTAGGAAAACATTTTTTTCATTTTTTGATACACATTATGTTAAATATAGAAGAAGGTACAAGTAAGAGAAATAGAAACAAATAAAAGGAAACAAACAGAATTTAGCTTTAAAAAAGAAAAGAACACATTTCACACTTTACATTGTTGCCACTGGACAAAGAGGCAATGGCTGCCTCTTGAAGATAATTGTTACCGCCCAAACCCTCGACCTAGGTGGACAAACATAGAACTAAACCTAGGTCAAGGGATTGGGTGGTATCAATCACTATTATTCAAGAGGCAGCCCTTACCTCTTTGTCCAGTGGCATCAATGTTAGTGTTCTTATTTTCAATGGAAAAACTGTATTGTATTCATTCACTTTGAATGGGTTCCGTTCCCATTTCTTGTACCCACTTTATTCCATAAATAGCAATCTAGCTGAGAAATAGTTTGCATTTCAAAATACATAATAATATTCTTTATTATGAATCTTAGTAAAATCTTAAACATAGTTTGCATACCCCACATTATGTAGGGTTTTTAGTACATAAGTTGTAAGAATTCAGAGAGATCACCTTTAACTTTCTAACAACTGCCATAATGGGAAACATAGGTGTGCGCAGGGTGTTGCTGATGAGGGTGTCAGTTGGAAGACAAAGTAGGTGGTATCAATCCACTTCCTCCAATCTGTTTGACTTCGAAATTCAATTGTATTAGATTAAAAACAAGAAATATCCATTGTTTTACAATATTATTAATCATTAATTACCTACAATGTCATTCGATGGCTAAAGCGTACTATTTTTTTAACGCGACAAAAATGGCATCCGCATCCGTATCCACAACCAGCCTGTTTCATGAATGAGAGCCTGAGGTGTTTCGGCAGGATTTAAATAACCTTGGAATATCCATCGACGCGGTTTAAAAAAAAAGTTTGGTACTGTGTTCTTTTGTCGCGCCAACTGTTTTTGTTTTTTCTTTTGGCTATAAGGGGTTCCATGGCACCCATGCTGTGCACGCCTATGATTGGAAACCCTTTACTGATTAACAAGTAAATTAACATAAAAAAGAAGACACCAATATTCATTGTTTTAACTTATTGTGTTTCCGCTAAGCTAACTTCTCGAGCAATGGTTTCCATCCTATTGCAGGGTTTGGCCACAATTTTTTGTAATTGAGGCCATTGCAACCCCCATGAGAGCCAAATATTTATCTCTCTAAAATTTACTTTTTCTTTTCGCCGATTGTTAAATTTAAGATCTGTAATATTATCATATATTTCCTGTATTAACTAAGGATTTGCTATTATTTGACTGTAGAGTAATGAAATTAATCTTGCATTATATTACAGTCGTCGATGGAGCCGTGAGCAAAAGACTGCCGCGGGAATGGGCTCTCCTGTGTTCGGATATATGGCAACAGTTGGCAATACCGTTAAGACACCTGGTGTGGGAGCTCCACCCTACCAAGTGTCTTTAGAGGATAGACTACGATGGGCGCAAATTGCTGATGTCATGGCACAGGCCAATCACTATGCTGTAAGAAAAAGATTGTCCAGGTGGACGTTTTAGTGGAATAGTCATATTATTAAAAGTGATTCAGTGTTACCTCTGTTATATTAGTTGGTTTTTATTTTATATAACCAACATATATCAAAACTAAGATATCAAGGTTAACGGCTTAGTCAATATGAGATAGTTTTTAGAGAAAATACACTCGCATTAACTTGGACACAGGATGGGAAAACCACTCCCAGTGCCTCAGTCCTAGATTCGAAGTTCGACCTCATCACTAACATTTCGGTCTATTATGAGGGTGATAAATTAGCACTGACGCAAGTGTTTATAGTAGTTGAGTGGTAGTTAAAAACTAAAGATATATGAACATACAATTACATTTCTCTTAATCCTGCACACATTCACAATTTACAATTTTGAATTGAATATAATGCTTGGATTTTTTTTTACCTTGAAATATTTTCAAATTAAATTTAAGCTGAATATTAGGCTATTTTAATAGAGGTGTGCAGAGCTATTAAATGTTGAAGTTTGAGTCAAAGGTCAAATCCTATTTGCTTCGACTTCAACACCCACAATAACCTTCGCACCTTCAAAACATTTCCAAGGAAGAAGAAAACCTTGATCTTTATTGAAAAAATTTGTAGTATCTCACTATGCATGGAGTATTTATAAATATAGTCATTTTTAGAACAGCTACTAGGCAGTATTTTAACACTGACTAGAGATTAAACTTCATCTATAATGTCAAAGATATTAAGTGGACTTAATGGATAATTTAAATATCAAAAATAGAGTTATATGATAACTACAAAAACTTTATCTTTGACTTTTGTTGTTATTGCATGTTTCAAACTTTGCTTCACATTTAATTGAAAGCTTTATAAATCCTACGCTGTTAGAAATGTCAGCTTTTCCCTCTCAAACTAATGTTCTGTTGTGTTGCCAGCAGCCAGAGCCTATTAGCGCCCCAACACGGCCATCCTCTGCAGTGTTTGGTTACCCCAACCTGAACGGCACCTTGCCCCATTTGGGGCCCCCTCCTGTGCCACTGCCCCGCCTTGGGTTGGCCCACCACGCCATGAATATCCATGGCATGTCCACTATAAACACACACAGGGGCCGAACCCCAGACCGTACTGTAGACTCCACAAGTAGTGAAGAGGAGGACAAAGCAGATCTGCTTGGACGAAACTTCCATGTTCCTCGGCCCAAAAGTCGGTCCTCTGTAGCGGTGAGTTTATGATATGACACGTGCAACTCTCCATGTAAAACTTAATATAAAACTCCGCATATATGTAACTAACTCAACTTTGAATTGATTAGGAATCATCAATGTGGATTTTGATGAAAGAGATCAACAATGGGTCATATTTTTACTATTTGGTCGGTACATCAATTATACATAGATTTAAAAAAAACATGATTTAGTTAAAAGAAACAAACTATATGACATTTTAGTTAAGTTTGAGATACCTGAGAAACTTGTCAAGCTAATTGAGGTATATTTGACTGCTATGCCTGGCAGGGTACGGGTTGGATGTCACATGCCAGATACTTTCGAAATGTATAATGGATCGAAACAAGGAAATGCACTTTCTCCATTACTCTTAATCTAGCCTTAAGAGTAAGCTAGTATGGTACACAGATGATTTAGCTTTCTTAGGTAATAGTGAGGAAGTTGTTGCAAGAAATGCAGGAATATTTTCAGAAGCCAATAAATAAATAGGTTTAAAAATGAATGTTGAAAAGACTACATATATGATCACACAGAGTGCATGGATTGATGATGATAATTTATAGATTGCTTAAAAATACATTATTTGACATGGTTAGCGAGTTTAAATATTTAGGAACAATCTTAACTAGCAATAATGATATTAGAGTGGAAATTAGGAAAATAATACAGAAGGGATATGAATGCTACTACTCGGTCAGTAAATTGTTAACCTCTCACCTGCTGTCAAGGAATATAAAGCTTAGAATATACAAAGCATCAATTATTTTACTGGTTGTTGTTCTCTATGGTTGTGAAACATGGTCTTTTACCTTATATGATGAAATGAAATATAGTATGTTCAAAAATAAGGTGCTTTTGAAGACATTTGAACCAAAAAGGGATTAAAATACGGGGGAATGGAGGAGATTACATAATAAGTTACGTATCCTGTACCCATAAAGCATTGATAGGATAATCAAATCTCACAAATTACGGTGGGCAAGAATTTAGAACAGTTTTCAGGTTATTAACGGGTAAGTCCAATGAAAATACCTAAATGCAAACGGGATGATAACATTAGAATGGACCTGAAAGAAATAGGGTGTAATGAGGTGAACTGGATAGAACTAGCTCAAGATAGGGATAGATGGTGTGCTTTTGTAAGTGCGGCAATGGACTTTCAAATTCCTAATGCCATAAAGTAGGTAATGTGGTATCTACATTTATTTATAAAACTAGCAGTTTGTAGATGATGTTTGTCTATGGATAAAATATCTTATTCCTGAAATATTACTAGACCATAAAAAGGGTCTATTATAAGTTACCGCCTCTGCTGAAGTCTTGGACACAACTGGGCTGCTACCCAGTTAGTTTGTCCTTGGATGTACTCTGTATCATATAGTGACTGTTCATTCCTATCTGAAAACTGTAAGCTCATAGAACAGAAACCATTGCTTCAAGACTAGGAATGTCCTTGTAAGCTAGGTTGCCATCTTATTGCTTCCAATAATTTCTAGTCGCAACTATCTTTATCCACGGACACTTTATAAAATGTAAGTATAATCAGTTGTGTATGTTGGTCTTGGTGTGAAAGGAAACTACATTTTATATCAAATGTCATTTAATAGAAATGAATGTCTGCAATGCTGTTTTTGTTTTGTGCTAGAACCAGAGTGGGATCTACTATGATGTGGATTACGATCAAGGTGACTATGGCGCCACCATGAAGAGCCAACAAGCGGCAATACCTATGAGCACTTATGCCATCGGCAGATCACCTTACTACAGACAGTGATAACTAAACACACAATTTAATTGTGTAACAAAGAAATCAAACTTCTCTTTGACTCGATTAAATATTATTGGTAACAAATCGCTTTACCTTGCAGACGACTTCTTTCTTTTGTAAGATGAAGATAAGTAAATAGTTACAATGAAGACTTGATAGATCAAATTAAATCGTTTCATGGGTGGTGTTACAATAAGGATGATGTGCTCGTATCATAAACGACTGATATTCTTTTGTTATAGACAAATTATAAACAAAATATGTAAATAACAATATTTAGATCAATTTCAATGTTTTTCTGACATATCACAGAAAGTAGGGGTCAAGATCCCTTTTGTTTAATATAAAGGTACTTAAATAGCTCACATAAAAATACAAATTTAAAAATTATATGCAAACATACAATAACTAATAAAATCTACTTTAGGGCCAGTTTAATAATCAGAGTGAATACGCCTCAAGAGCGGTGCTACACTAAATACAAGATGAAAGCTAACTAAACTCGAATGGAATAGGCCAGTTTCGCATATAAAATGGGTTCATTCCGTTCTGATCTTGATAGTAATCTCGCATTTAGTACAGTACTGCACTTGAGTTGTACTAAATCTGACTACGAAACTGGCCCCTAATATGTGAAACTTATTAGTTTGATTATTATTTGCCAAATATGTCTTGATTTTATTTCACTAAAGTATATTTACAAGCAAGTGTTGTATACACACCACATTTATTATTTGTTTCAAAATAATATTTATAATACAAAGTTTTAAAAATATTTGAAGAAAGGTAGGGGAATTTATGGATAATTGATTGGCTTCCCCACTGAATTTGAATGTAAATCAGTTATTGGAATGGCATCGCTTTGTGACAATTGAGGTTTGATACACAATTACGTACCTCCTTTTTTTTTTTTAAGTTAGGCCGCTAGACTTACCATATTGTGTTTTGAGTTAAATATGAACAAATATAAATATATTCATCAATAAATGAGTTTATAATCAATTGAAATTAATTTTTGTTTTTAAATAAATTTGTAGAATATATCTTGCTGTTTTATTTATAATAAAATGAATTAGTGCCTAATGGATTGGAAAGGTATATTAAGACAGTATAGAAACACTGTACAATGATGTAAAGTAATTGATAGTGAAGGAAGCCAACCTGAAAAGAAAGGTTAGGCCTGGATATTTTGTAAAATTATAAACTGTTTCCAGCCTGCGGCTGGGTTCTCTTAGTAAAATGGCTCATATTCCTCTGTTCTTTCACCACTCTTCCATTCTTCTCTTCTCACTAGAACACTTTCTGTTATTTTTATATCTATCTATACCAAATTCATAATGTTTGCTCAGTTACAAACCCCAGATTACATAAATCAAAATAATGTATGGATTAAATTTATAAGCTTTATTAATTCAATAACAATATTTAATATTTATAAATATAACAATTCAAGTGCATAGACATGAGATATATATAATATATATATGTAATTATAGATGTGTTGTTTAACATAGCTTAAAATAAATATTTTACGTATTAAAATGTGTATAGAAACAGATTTAGGGATAATTTTGGTAAATGTACATATTGATATAAAGAATCTGTAAATATATAACAACATGGATACATGGTTAGATTGGGTGTTCATAAATAGTTTAGATATATAAGTATGGATACAATAGTTGTAGTAAAATTTAGATTATAATATTGAAAGTCATGTATGCAAGAAATGAAAGAAACTCGATCAACTTTTAGTGCCTTTTGTCTTTATAATAATTGTGATTTGCCTCTTTAATAATTATGTGACTGTACAAAAAATATACCAACATTAGTACAATCAATGTTGTCAATAACAAATAAGATTTCCTTATAAATGTTGGAAGAATGTGAACCATAAAATGTGTTTGAAAAGAAATGGGAGTGAAAAAGATGGCGCAAAAAAAAAAAGGTACTGTACCAGGCATTAGTATTGTTTGTAAATAACGAATAAAATTACGACACTTGATTTGAAGTGGAGAGAAAAACCCTTGCCATCTGTTTGCAAACACTCAAAACACTACTTTTACTATGGTAAATATCACAGAAAAATGTTGGTACCAATAGTAACAATAAACTAATATAATATTTAGTTCAAAGGAGCTACAAGTTCTTACAATTTTACAAGGAAGCTATTTTAGGTTCTCTACTTTATTCAAAATAATTTAAAAAAAGTGCCGTACATTTAACAAATATTAATAAACAATTACTTAAAAGTCTATAGAAATTAAATTATTATGATATTTAAAGAGAGAAAACAGTTTAATAAAATCACTTGATAAAATAATATTTTGTTCCAGGACATGAAATGTAAATCAAACTATTATTATAATATAATAAATTAAATCAATAATGAACTTGGAACAATTTTCCAAAGATATTGAAACAAAACCAAAGCCATTAATTTAAAATTGTATTACTAAACAAACATATTATTGATATTTACACCAAAACCACAATTGTGTAAGGCAACAAATTTAAAAAGTTAATGCCTTTTTATTTAAAAGAGCTTTATATAGCAAAAAAAAATATCAACAATAAACAAGGCAACCTAAGGCAAGATTAATTCACACCCCATTGATTTCTATTTACCTCTTATTTAGAAGTTTCTTAAAAAAAAAACTACAGTAGACTTGATTATTCAGGATGCTAGGGGGGAAAAAAATTGGCCTGGATTGGAAAAAAAGTCTTCATAGTTTTCTGCATATACATACCACTTGCATTATCATAAAATCTGGTGAACTCGGCCACAATTTTTTCTTTCTTTTTAAAACGCCACGACCACCAACATTAAACTCAATCATTGACTTCACTGGCCCCATTTTTAATTTTTTGTGTTTATTTAAAGTTTTTGTTCTATTGTAAGATCAACTATTTTTTGTTTAGACATGCTCACTAACATATTAAAGAAACATGACAAAAAAATGAGCGGAGTGTTCACCTCTAATCAGATACAAAAACACAAACTGATGGAAAAAAAACACCACGACTCAAAAACTCACCAAAGAATAGTGAATACAGTATTAAAAGGCAAGAAAAAAGTACCCGTGAAACTAATGCACAGAGTGATGCATCCACACATTTGATTCAAAAGTAAACGCCGATTAAAGACGGATTCACACTGAGAGGGCTGTGTTGTGCTGCAGACAATATTGAACTGGTCATTTCCATGTGAGTCACCTTGTTAGACTGTTGTTTTAGTCACACTGACAGGGCTATGCACCAACCGTGCTCCAACTGTCGTCTTGAATCGATTCAAAATTGTTCTCCCAAGGTCACGGTCCAGCACGATATGCGCACAGACCTGTCAGTATGAATTGAAATCCGGGCAACCTATGGTTGACCATGTGTTATTTCTCCTAGTTCAGCTTCTTCCAGCAAATGTGAACGTTCAAAAAAGGTCTTATCTACAATCTGACAAAGCTTGGAGAACATTGTAGCAAAAGGAAACTTAATTTTGGTACAAATATAAAATTTGTAACATAAACAAAATTATAATAATCTCATTAAAGAAGTTATTTGGAAGGAAATAGCGGAAAAACTCAACGTCAAAAGTAACTACAATAACCAAAACAGTCGGAGCATGTTAACCACATGACACAGCCAGTGCACAGCCCGCTCAGTGTGAATCCAACTTAAGTGCATATAAACAACAATGGGTCATTATTATAGCCGTATCTAAATATAATATTCTTTACATTGAAAAATGACACCTGAACCCGAGAATCAAACCTGTAACTATAAAATATAATAGCGTGGCTATTTAAACCATCATAAAGCCCTCAAGTCAAAGGTGGTTGTGTTATTTGATAGCTTGTGTAAATGATGATTTTTGCACATCCATCACAGACTATGCCTTAAAATATAAATGAAGCATAACCCTGGGTATGAAACGACTCCTGGATAGCTCAGTGGTAAAAGCATTGGGGGTATTAAGCCAAATGTCCCAGGTGTGATTCCTATGTCCAGGTGTCATTGTAAAATTTAAAGAATATAATTTTTCTTATAAGCACCTGCTGAAGTGTTTGCTCGTTGTTAGGCGCATTGGCGTAGTAAGCCAAAGGTTCTGGGATTAAGTCCGGTGTCAAGATGTCATTTTTAAAACTAAAGTATAACATTATTTTTTGTTATAAGAGTTTGATGACGTGTTTACAATTCCACCAGTTTCATTCTCTGTTATTATGTAGTTGAATGTAAAAGTTTACATTCACATTACATTTTTAATCCACATGTTCGGTTTTACTGGCCTATACAGTTTTAACGTAGCACGTAGGGTCTGCCTTTATTTGAAATTTCTTTAAATAGTTAGAAATTGTTATAATTATGGTTAATGCAACCACAGATAATTGAGTCTTTGGTATGGAAATTTAATTGCAATAATTAAAATTGAACATCTTTAAAACCAGCATTTTAAACAAGTTAAAAGAAAACAAATCTGTTAATTTATTAATTCCAATTTACATATTCTCTGT
The DNA here is from genome assembly GCA_901482245.1 of Timema douglasi. Lineage (NCBI taxonomy): Eukaryota > Metazoa > Arthropoda > Insecta > Phasmatodea > Timematidae > Timema > Timema douglasi. The sequence goes on along the minus strand of CABEEJ010002347.1, from coordinate 66,933 downwards.
GAATATGAAGCTTTGAAAACATTGGTAATCATAATAGGTTTACTTTGGTAAATTAAAGCTTAAGTTTCTATAAGAGAATATTAAAAAAAACCAATATTTGTAACCTAAGCTAATTAAGGTTTTACTGTACTCATTGGTAAATATAAAATATACAAACAAGCTACAAAATATCACAAATTAATACCACGTATACATTTATATTTTGAATATAGGTTTATATGAGTGTTTCATTAGGCCAGAATTTTAGTAGGCTTATTTTTATTTCTGGAATAGACAGGCACACAAAAGTAAATACTTCATTTAAAAAACTTTGGAAATCGTTTGGCAATCATATAAACATTTTATTGGACAAACATTAATTATAAAATAAATCACGATATTTGTTTTATGTAGATTTAAGCTACAAAGAAGATTTATTCAGAATTTATATTGATTTTATTGCTAAATAGTTTCTTTCAATATTTCTAAATGAATATTTTTTACAAATATATAATTAAAAATAAGTTTTTCAAGGAACTATATATTACAGAATTGTAAATACACCTTCTGAATAGACTCCTAAAATGTTTAATAGCTAATTTTCAAATCCTCTATCGCTCTGGTTTATTAAAGAAAGTGAATGTATAGATTTTTAAGTCAATTAAAAATCAAACCTAATAATAAGAAACACTATAATATAATGAAAAACACTAAAGAAACTTTTAATTAACAAATAATACTATCCAGTTCAATTCCTCAAAAACTCGATAATTAAATCAGAAAAAAAAAGAAAAAAAAAAAAATCATGAGCTTCTTTATTCAAATTTAGTTTTATTAAATATAAATTTAAATAAAAGTACAACACACATTAATAAAATATTTGCTTATAAAATGACGTTGAAATAGATCCTCCTAATTGCCTTAGCAAGAAGATTTTACCAGACTAAACATTTTCTTAAAAAGCTTAATTCTCAATATTTTCTTTGGAATGAAACTTGTCTTCATTTCAAGGCCTTGCATATAATTTATAACCTATTCCAAAATATTATGCCTAGTAAATTTTTTTTTATAGATACAAACAAAACTGCCGATAATAAAATTGGCCCATCGGTAGTAAAACTAAACTACAAACTCTAAAGAACAGATTTTCACTCATGAATGTTTTGAAAATGTTCTGATATTAAAAATGCTATATTTTTTCTATGGCTTTCTGTGCACGATTTACTTTCCGAAATTAGTTGATTAGGAAGTCAGAAGAATGGAAAGACATAATATATTACTGGAATGTAGTAATTTATAGATGTAATATTACAAAGATAGAAGGCTGAGTATTGCAGTCTTATTCATTTATATATATCACATATTGAAAGTATCTGCAAGAAATCTAGAAGATGAAAATAGCTCGAGTGCTCATAGCTTTTTATGCTTTTAAAATTTACTATCTAATAATAAAACTATTTTTTGGGGAAAAAAATAATCAAGCTATTTTGTTGCATTATTCTTATGTACAATATAAATATGAAGTTTGATAAGATATTGATAAAATATGAATTTAGTCGTAGAGTGTTAAGGTGAAATAGGTCTAGGAGAATATGTAGCTTTATATTATGTAAATTTAAATTGACCCTATTAAGAACAAACATGAAAAAACAGAGACAAAATTAACAAATGGCAATAGTAGAGGAAGGAAAATATGAACATGAAATGCCTCAACATTTTACAAACGCCATGGCTATAATTCCTAAACTAATTGAGAGAATAATCTATTTTAGCAACAAGATCACACACACTATGGTGTGAAGGGGATGCGATTAACTTATCTAGGGCGTGAGCAAACTAGAGGATTTCCTGTTCAGTCTTTTGCTATGAAGAGTTATCTATTCTCAGGATACTTGCTCTGTGATACATTGCAGGCGGGAGATTTTTAAGTTTTGTTATAAATTATTCTTTAAATTGAAAAATGATATATATACATTGAAATTGAGCCTGGGATCTTTGGTATAGTACGCCAATGCTCTTACTATCGAGTCATCTCATGCCCATTATTCATTCATATTTTAAGGCAGTCGGTGATGAACATGCGGAAATTGACAATTACAATGAGTGATCAATTAAGATCATGAGATATCAGATAATACAGCCATCTTCAATTTGGGAGGCCTTTATGCAGCCAATAGTACAAATTGTACAATTGTAAGAATACATATTATCATGATTCATCGTGTCCAGGTGTCATTTTTCAATTCAAAGAATATAATATTTAGATGCGGCTATAGCCTATTTATTATATATATAATAGGTTGACTATTTAATCTATAATTTATTATAACTATTGTGGTGCCGAATTTCCTGATATGGTTATAGTGACTAAATACGTCTTAAAAATTACATGTTGATCAGCCATCCCTATTTTATTGATAAGTTTAACACATTGGTGATAAATGACTTAGCCTAAGGTGAGAGATATTATGGTGATTAAATTTAAGGACTTTAATTTCACCATGAGAAAGTGGAAAAAAAGAGCTTCAGTGTACCTAGTCGGGATTTGAAAAGGATACCGCCCATCCAGGTTGCTGCTGCTGGTTGTTACTCAGGAGAATTGTAAACATTAAATTTCTCCCAATCCATAATAGAACTTTATGAAATTCTACTAAAAAAACCACACATTTAAAATCCTTGTGTACACATTATATAGTAGGATTTTGGAAGAAGGAAATTGTTATGAAAACTTTTTTTTTTGCAGTCAACAATGACAACATTTTACTGTATAGTTAGTGTTATTATAAGTGTATGATAAGAAAACTTTTTATAACCTACAAACTAATTTAATATACTTTATTAACAAAAAACTAAATGTTTTTGGAAAATTTATTTCCGTATTATCTACTTCAAGTACAACCAAGTTATAAATACTGTTGTGGTCTATCTTTATCACACATAAAATATTTACAAATAATATAGTATGTTTGATGTAGAGAAAATAAATTTGTATATAATAAAAGTGAATTTAAGTTGAAAGATTCTTCAAAAATTAAAGCCTATTATACACTACCAAATACTTTTAAAAATAATGTGTTAGCCCTGAATAAAGTTCGACCATGTTTACATTTATAGACATAATAGCTAGCACAATATAAAACAAAAGTTACATTATTTACTAAAAAAAATAATATATTTACTTCATTCGGAAAATGTTAAGTGATCTAAGGATGTCAAGTGCACATAATCTTGATTCATTAATTATCTCAAGACACAATTACAACTTACATTTTCGCATAAACTTTCATGTAGGTAAACCAAATGAAAGCCGAAGGTGATTTATGTATTTCAAAATAAAGGTACCATTTGGTATTTTTTTCGCAATAATTGTCGCTCTAAATACCTTTACCTGGTTACAAAAACCTTAGTATGTCAGTTTTGTTAAACATATTTGTGTCCCCCCACTCCCTGCCTCAAATAATGTGGTTAAAATTATTTAGCCATTGGGCTGCATTATTGTTAAAACATTTAATTGTAAATTATATTTTGATTCTAAAATATATACAATTTGTTTGCTCTTTGTTGCATGTAAAATATTTTGATGATAATCAAAACAAAGAAAAACACCCATAATTTTAAACATATATTTTATAGTACTAAAAAAATTACTGATCACTATAATAATGATGCATTAGCAAGAACAGTTTGAAAGTACAAAATTTGTTTCCAGTCAATATTGATACTATCTATCAAAGGTGACAGCTGCATATTATGTAATATTTGATGTATGAAAGTAGTATAGTTAAATTTTGTAACTGTTAGAGTACAGGATGACAAATGAAGTCCTAAGAAGAAAGCTTAAGAAGAGAACCATTTTGGATGTGATTCTTCTATACAAAGCAAACTGGATTTGACACATCCTTTGGAGACACTAAATGTCTTCTGGACGACGTCATAGAAGGCAAGGTTGAGGGAAAGAGTAGCTTAAGGAGGAAAATTCTAATATTGGATGGCTTGAAGGAAAGAAGAAAATACTGGGAGCTGAGTCTAAGTTCACTGACAAAAGGAATGGACCTGTCGTAGAATAGAACATCTAATAATATCAAGATAGGTCTACTTTTCTGTCTACTACCTTTTTACTATAGCAGACAAGCAAATGATAAGCGTTTCTTTTAACTTCTAAATAATAAGTGTCAAAAAAATAACTACTTATTTTCTCAAGACTAGTAATAGTAATGTAATAATACACGCCTTTTAAGAGTTTATTCATACTCCTATTGGGGCAATAAATAATGGTGGGGTGGGGCAGAAGGGCATAAACATTTCCCCTAATTTCCCCCTAATACTAAATCTTGATTTATATAGTAATCTCACTTTCAACCACCATTGATTTTAAGTTACTTAAATTTGGCATTAATGAAATATGTTTTATTTGATTTATTAATAATTATTATAACATTCATCTAAATAATTATCAAAAGTTCACAATAATACTCCCCAATGTATTATTGTATAATTCCTCTTTACATCATTAATTAAATGGACACAAAAATGTAACTAGAAAATGTCTATAAATGTACCGATGAAAGGTTTTAAGAAAAAATACAGAATTTATCAATCAACTGACATACTTCATAAAACAATCCCTTTAGAATATATTTAATATTTATTTAATATAAAATCTACTATGTAACAGTAGTAAGTATCATCATGACAGCAATAAAGATATATATAGGCCTATAGACTTAAAAACTTGATAGTTGTAATTACTATAAAAAGTCTCAAAGTGATAAACAAACCATTTAGCACTTATATCTAAATAGTAAGATTATATTAAACAACGCTAATGGTATTTCATTATTAACACTAGCGCACTCAAAAATTAATTAAAAAATGCCACACCACCTCCTGCATTTCTTCAAAATATGGCACACAATGTAATATCAATTAAAAAACTTAGTCAAAAGTTTACAGAATAACACGACTCAAGATAAAGGTCTAGGAACCTTAGCAAAAACTAACAAAATAATACACATCTAAAAAATGATACAAATTAAAATTTCTGTTACAAAAAACATTTCTTAATAAGTTATCCAAGACATGCAACCATCTTACCAATTACAAAACCATTGTGGTATGTAATTACTTGAATAAGTACCAGTGTGAAACAAATTAGGACTTAATGAGTAATGAACAGTTGGTTGGTTGTTTCCAAGAGAAATCCTGCAACGTTGGTTTGTGAGCCGATAATGGTAGAAATAGTGGTGAAGCAGCTTCCGCTTATATACACACACTCTGGTGTCAGGTCTGTATATCTCTGTTTATGGCTGTTGATAGAACTTTTTCACCAGCTGAATAAGATTCAAGACCTGGCCCAAACCCTTTGTGGGGTCCATGCTCACAAACTCTTCCAGGTTGTGATTCGATGCTGTCGGAACACGAGAGAAATGTTGGGATTTGTTTACATAACATCTTTTGCAATTGGAAATAGTCAATTTGATATCTTTTTACTTATTTAACACAGAATTACAAATATATATTTATTCTGAGGTTTGTTTTTTAACATAAAGATTATATAGCAGTGATTCCCAAACAGGAATGTATGTAATACTGGGATTCAGCGAGCTCATCTCCGGGGCTCTGTGAGAATTTGCAAAAGCATGCTTTTTATTGGTCTACCGATAAGTTTTGGACATCTGTTAAGACTCAACTAAGAGAACTTGTGTATCCAATGAAAATGAAGGTAAGAGTGCTGGTAATAACGTTAAAAGTGAGGTTGGTACGCATAAAGATAAACCAAGTTCTACAACAGGCCTAGCAAGCCGGTAGCAGAAAAAAAAGAGCTGGATACAGTAATGAATGTAAGGTAAGGTTCTAGTAATAAAGGACTTTAAATAATAATAAACAATAAATAACATTAAAATACAGGAAAAACTGTGCCAAATGGTTATTTTGAATTGAACATTGAAAAAAGGATAAAAGGGCAAGTCCTACACACTTACCAGAAAACTGTAGGCCTCAAAGTTCACAATTAAAATACAACAAAACATATGATTACGACATTTTCAGCCTACATCAGTACCCTTCTTGAGCAGAAGAGTAAAATATCAACTGAACTATGGCAGCACGGCTTGAGGTAGATCATGGTCACCCTAATTGTCAGCCAGGTAGGGGTTCCTCGAGGTTTTACAAATTATTTTAAGGTCCTTCAAACAAAAAAAAAGTTTGCGAATCCCTGTTAGTGACCCTTAAAACTAACCTTTGAAATTCTACACACATAGTAAAATCAAGCTCCCAGTAACAAAATCAAACAAACCCTACTGTTCCGATACTTCAGCTTGGCAGGTAGGTCACCTGAGCTAAAGACACCCGATTAAATGCCTGGCAGGGCTGAACATTTATTTTAGTCAATGATAATCTTGGATCAAATTAGTGTTGATGTGTACTTGGGAACATTTTCTCAGAAACGTTGTTTGCAAACATGTTGCTCTTGTTTCCTAAATGTTTTTTGAAACAGTTTGTGATCAGTTTGAAAACATTGTTTCATGCTTCTTTCCCAAAGAGAAAACAATGTTTCTTGTCATCCACAAATTGTAGCACCAAGAGATTCCTAGATATTGTCCATATAGCTGCCAGAAAACTGAAGAGAGTGGATTAACGAGATGTGCTATCAATGGTTTGACAATATTCTCAAAGAATGGGTACAAATATGCACTTTTGTCTAATCCTTCACTATTTTCCTTTTTTTTTATGACCTCACCAATTTATTAAATGTAGGTGCTGGGGGTATTATTTAAAAAAAAAGTAGACATATAAGAAATCAGTTCAATATATTTTAAAGGTAAGTTATATATTTTTAACCAAATAAATCATACTAATTTTTTTTAGCTATGTTTGCTAAAGCTGAACTTTTCTTGAATGTTATTTTGTAAGGTAAGGAATTATTTACTTAAATGCATCCCTGACAAAGAGGAACAAGACAAATGCATTTTTTTTACATATTTTGCAAAAATACATGGTGCAGCTAAACCCCCGAAAGGCTGAGAGTCTGTTTCTTACTTGTCTGTGGTTTAGGCTTTAGAATAAGATTCTAAGTGGTACCAATAAAACGAATAAGCGTAATCTCTTATAGGGCCCCTACACGATCAGTCAGACTGTCAGTATTAATAAGGTAATAATTAATACTGACAGTCTGACTGATCGTGTAAGGGCAATATTGATGGACGGACTGACTAAAATACTGATGTGATCCAAATTTTATCACATCAGTTTCAGTCCATCAGTCTCGAAAGTGGTAGGAGAGACTGACAGTAATACTGACTGTGTGCGCACTCGTCAGTATTTCCTACAGTCTCGGTAGCAAACATAGACTGCCCACGCCTTTTTCTCATCATCCATGTTGTTGCACTTGCAAGCAGGAGCTGATACAGATATAAATAATGATACGAAGACTGACCATTTACGATCTCGTAAATACTGATGCATACTGACAGTCAGAATGATCGTGTAGGGGCCCTATTAGATTTTAAAATTTATTTAATGTGTTTTCTTTGTTTTTAATGAGTAAAGAGTTTAAAAAAATTAAAGATAAACCAAAGTATAAATGAACAAAATAAATTAACTATCCCAATAATTTCCTCACCTGGGTTTGAGATAGAAGGGTAATTAGGGGGTGGGTGGATCCATGAGCCATCTGCTCGTTTCATGTGGCGCCGATCTGAAGCAAAGTGCTGCAGAAAAAGAGGTGCAGGCACCACACGAAAATATCTGCACAAAATGTTATGAAATAAGAGTTTATTGGGTTAATAGGTGTATCAAATTATGTGATGTTAGATGCAAATAAGTTGAAAGGTGGACTTTTTTTCCAAACTAAGGCTCTTATTCTTCCTGAACGCTAAAGGAACAAGTTAAAAAAACCATATAAATTGTTAGCGAATAACCAAAATATACTTTTCAGACTTATTGTTGTCTTAAGCTAGAGTAAAATGAACTTAACGACTATTACATACTCAACAATGATATTCAATTTCTAAGCCAAGCATTTCAGCTGAAACAGTCACTTTACTAATAATTTGCTTTGATAGTAACGCAATAAGCAATAAAAAAGGTCATACTTAATCAGCATGTTTTATTAAAATGAAATAAATTTGGTAAATTATAATTTAAAGTGATTAACTTGTCATGATACCCTAGCAACCACTTCTTAAAAAATAATCACAAGAAATATGTGTTTGTTTTAGAATAATCAATATTTTATTGAATTGCGGATTAACTAGGATAATAACTATAAAGTTTGACCAATACAGTAAACTATTTGTACATATTATTTAAAATCACATATCAAAGAATTATGACCTAATTAAATAGTGTCTATGAGCCCATAAACATATTTAGAGAAACGTATTCTATTAACTATCAGTCATTAAAACCAAGAATCAACATAACGGTGCTAGAAGGCTGATTATTATACTTAAATGAGTTGAATACGACCTGTTAAGGATATTTCAAACCAAAATAGAATTACTAGGTAATGAATTTAAGTCACGATTTCATATTTCAAGCAATATAAATGCTAAGCATACAAAGTTAATAAAGAATGATTATATTCTATTCCTGCTCAATAAGAATTTCCACGGCCCTTTAATGTCACAATAAAAATGAAGTTGATAAAACCTTCAAGAGACACTACAGAAGTAACAGGTCAACATAACCCAACATACCTAAGAAACCTACTACTTAATAGGTAACTATCGATAAAGGAATTTTACTTTATTGATATAATTAGAGACACATTGAAATATAGCATTGAATTAGTGAAATATATTACTTTTATCTTATTATTTACAATAGCTCAACTGGCCATGTATTGTGCCAATTATTATTGCTGGTATCCATTGTAAGAATATTAATAAAAACCTTACAGCCTGACAATGCTGGATATAACACACTTAATGTATGGACCTGAGTTCAAACACCAGCCCCCTTGGTTTTAAAATAATTATAAGCAACCAATTTTCTACATAATACTTTGTGGTACACCTTTATTTTTCCCCTTTTGTTTCAAACATTAATGGAAATTTAAAAAAATAGAAAACACAATAGTGCTTGGTAATCATTCAATCGCTCCAGGGTTGAAAACATCTCTGAGGTCCCTCAATCCTAATTAAGCTCTCGTCAGTCTTGCTTGAGATCTGGAACCAATGTGATTGACACCTCTAAGCCCATTGGCCTGGCTGATCATAATTTCCAGGCAACAGGCCATGGCGGCAGTTCAAGTGGAAATAAAATGTTAAAATTTTAACAAAGCTGGCACAAATTATATGTAGACTATCATTAATAATACCCTGCAGCTAATAGCTAATTTTCACTTTAGTAAAATGATGACTGTTCATATGCTTTGTGCTCATAAATATTGTAAAGCATAAAACATTTAATTAAAACAATCAATGGTAGAATACTAATGAAGCCAAGAGTCTTGGCCTCATTTTTTTTTAAATGCGGCTTACCACTCGTTCTTACCATCCAAATGGTAATACCAGTCAATTCAGTATAAAATGGTAGAATTTAAAGGAAATGCATTTACATTTGCACAGAGAAAGAAAGTGGAACACTATTTAAGGAAAATAACAGTTTGGGATATGAACTCCAGAAAAATAGAAAACAAGATCAGCTGAGGTTGTTGTTTTAGTCTGCATGTTCACCAACGTGAGTCTTTAACATGTTACCGATACAATTTGTTACCATGCAGATATTTCGTTCAAACTTTTTATTTGGCTATATAAAATCTAGGTCTAGATCATCTATTTCTAAGCTTATCATACATAGAAGTGAAAGCATAAAATAAGATGCTGGTGTAGTATTGGGACTACAATAATTGGTATAATTTAGTAAAAGTAAAATAAATACATTACTTTTTGCCACTAAACATAATATATATAATGTGATATAGCTTATTTGTTCTGATTCTAGTCAAATGGGGACCCATAATTATCTGCTCATAATGATAATGACTTCTATACTCCTATTTAAATTGTGTTCCACATCAATATTCCGTGAGTAATAAGAGTACTCATATTTCTATTTTTAGCAATATTTTAAAGTATAGGCGGACCCCATTATATGCACTTTTGTTATCCGCGTTTTTACATAAATACAGATTTTGTTTGAGAGGACAAACCGCTCAAAGTAAGCCCTAATTGCATGGCCCACTGGTCGATTGATGACAAAATGTGGGAATTTCACCCATCTAGTTTTCCCTCCATGAAGATGGCTACCTACTCCTTCAGCGGAATCGTCCAATATTGAGTAGCAGAATGCTTGTTTTGGTCATATAAAATAAATATAGTAAAACCATTACGATTCTTCATTTTGTAGGGTTAACTTTGGTAGTTTTTGTAGGTTTTTTTACTCAACAAAATAGTTTCTTGATTTTGTTAGAGATCCGATTTAGTACTTAACAGAAAAAAATTAAAATATTAACATTACTGTGTGGTTAAAATTTAGCTGCAACTTACTGAATACATTGGAACACAGCCCCTAATTTTACATGTAAAAAGAATCTCGTTTCATGCGGATTCAGTATCCAAAGTGATTCTAGAGAACGTATCTGTCGCATATAGCAGAGTGCGCCTATAATCATTCAAATTTTGATACAGTTGAGTAATTTGTAAATTTCCTTGTAGCCACAGTAAAGATTTGTGAACAAGGTGACACCAAGGCCAACATGCTGTGTCTCAGAGGCCCCCCTTGTGAATGCCAGCCAGACGGTGAGTTCTATCATTGTGATGTAGAGGTATGCAAGAAAGATGATCCAGACTATTACTATGAGAACGAAGAATGACACAGGCAGACTATCAACTCATCTTAAATTATTTCAACCAAATAAATGGTAGCAATGATATATTACATTTAACCTTCCAATAAGTGCACATATCCAGCAGATAGGCTATGCTCAGTTTGAGTTAGTTCCTGTCCTTCGGAAGTCAAGGAGAGCACCATCCTCAGCTACCCTACCCCCCTTCACCTACCGAGTCAAGCCTCTGTAGTGTTGACCTTGTTTCTGATATAATGTTTAACATATAAGACAGATATGCACAACCATTTTGGTACATTCTTCCACTTTCTTCATTTGAATTCCAACTTACCTTAAATTTTCTTTAAATAGCATCAAAAGTATTATTACATGTTTTGTTTTTTGCTTGTTTCGTAATGGCTTTGAAAAATATACAACATTAATTCGAATCAGATATGGTCATATGAATTCTTTTGATTCATAAAAATAGGTCATATAATATCGTCAGATGTAGAAAACATTAAGAAACTTGAAGGCTATATTATGGGCAAAAAAAAAAATTATAATACTTTTTAATTACATGCTAAAATATATCAATGTAATTTTTCTTTTACTCCCTGTGTTTTCATGGCCTGCAGTGAGATTAATACAGATGTGTATCTGTAAGGTAAGCAAGACCATACGTGTACCTTATGAGAGCGCGCCTATTGGAAGGTTAAAACAATACAACTCCACGCTATGATTTAAAAGAAGAAATTATCATACTGTATTTTTCCCCTCTACTGATGTAGAGTATAGTAATTAAAATAGATTATAGTTTAATATGTTCAATCTGAGTTTATTTATAGAATATCTTGGTATCAGTAATGCTAGTTTTTGCTCTAAATTAATATGCTAATTAATCAATAAAGACCAAATTTAAAACTTTTTTTTCCCCAACTTTATATGGGTTTAGTGTGTCCCCCCCCCCCCTCCATGGCATTGCTACAAAAGAACACGCTGTATTGAAAGAAGCTTAGTTTAATAAAATTGAGGATTGTATCCTAGTCAATGGAATAACTAATTTTACTCCCTCCTTTAAAATATTTCTTTTGACTACTGATACAATGTGTATGAAATGCAAACTCATTTATTAAAAATATTTAATCAAGCATAAATAAAACTTGATTTTCTTACGAATGGACCTTTAGAAAATAACATAGCATAGGAGCCAAACAGCACTTAGGGCCTGTATTCATGAATGAAAGTATCTAAATGCTCTAATTACCTGAAATATTCTGGCTTGAGGATGTGATCTGTACGGAATGTCTCGGTCACGTACTTGTGAAAGTGAGTGGGGAATGGTAGCTCTGAGTCAAGGTCGTAAACAAGACATCTGTCATCAGGATTGTACAAGAATAATACATGGTAGTCCTGAAATAATACATTAAATTGTGATTCAAGAACCACAACTTTAGCTATCCTAGGTAAATAAATGTAATATTTAGATACCAAATAAAATGTGTGATGCTAGCTAATATACTTTTGCATTCTCTATTCAAAATGACTATCCAAGTCTTGAAACACAAATATTACCTTAATATATTTTAATGGGCAATTATTTAGAAAAGATTATAACATGCCGAGCAAGCCAATAGTGGAAAATATTACATGAATAAAATATTGAGCCAAACCACAGGTTGGAAACAGTAATGGATTTTTAAAAAAAGTTAGAAAAAGTATAAAATTTGTTTCAAACAATCATCCCAATTTATTAGTAACTAGATTTTCCCCTAAGTTTGGTTTGCAGAGCATAATGAATCAACATAAATTTCTGATAGCTTGTGAAATGATATGCCATCAAAGCAAGTTTTGTTATTTTCAGCAAATGTGTAAATTAAAACTTTATCACCCATTACAATACATTACAATAATAGTTTCTGTTTCAAGACTTGGATAGGACTTATGAATAGAGAATGCAAAAGTAGAAGATCAATACCTATTTAACCAGCGTCACATTTTCTCGTCAGTGACATTTATATAGTTTTTTTTTTAATTAGACAGTTAAAAATTGTTTTAGTTTGGACCTAATTCAGACTTATACTTCTCACAAAGGTCTGAGTTGATAGGTACCTAAACGTTAATTTTTAACTGTAGGCCTAAACCAATTTTTATAAACGTCTTTGGATAAGGACACAATATTATAGTTGTAAGATTAGCTTGGATAATGTTTAGGAACCCTTATTTATTTGAAGATTTTGATTGCATTTTATAATTAATTTAGAAATTATTTATTAATAGTATTTCTAAAATTCCTGAACTACCAGTAGTCTAATTTTCATAATAAAGGCCTAGAAGAAAATATAAACACATTTTTTCGTAGCTAAAATTGATTAGTTTTACCTTTTTATTTGTCTTATTTTATCAGGTACCTTACCTATTGATAATATCTTGCAAAAGTGACAGCTGCAGATCATATGAATATGTGAAAGTAGGTATACGTAGTAACTTTTCTAACTATCAGGTAAGCCCCTAATTATGCAAATTTGACTGTATATAAATAAGCTGCCGTGCTTGACTCCGACAGTCTAAAAATCTACCCCCCCCCCCTCCCACCCAACATGTTTTAAAGGTGGTTATCAATTTTCTTTGTAAAAACGAATGCTAGTTTATGTTTTAAAAATCCCTTGTCTTGTAGGCCTAAATTAGTAATGTCTACCTCCCAAAGTCCTTACCCAGATGACTGGTTTATCCTCCTCCGTGCTGGCCTTTTGTCGCCACAAGGGCACTGTGCGCTGGTCATTTGACACAAAAACAATGTGACAATGTTGTAGTTGGGTGGGGTGACGCTTGTTCACATCTTCACACAGTTTCCACACACTTTCCTCGCTTCAAAAAAATACATGATTATAATTGACAGACAATATAGCTTCAATTTGCAGAGTATAAAAATAAAACAACCAGATGTATTCTACTTGTGTGCTTAGTCATGCGTAAAGAATAAACATGGTGAACATAGGCTAAGTATTCATGAAAATGTTCTCTACGTGGCACATGCGTGTGCTGCACTTACAATGAAAACACAAAAACTATAGGATTATCATTGGGGAAACTTTTAGAAAACAGTGATATTATTTTACTACAGTAACTTATGCTACCTATTATTATTATTTTATATGTAGGAATCGATAATAAATATCAAAAATAACAGATGCGGTCACACAGCTTGACATATAAATTATATATGAAACTTATTTTAGTGGATTTTAGAACTGGCAAAAAAGTGTTTTTCTATCTCAATTCGACTGTAGGCCTGTGTTTGCATATGATAACCCGCCACGGGATGCATTTTTACCTCTTAAGTAACCAGACAAGGTTCATTAGCAGTTGTGTGAATGCTAGTAGGGCCTACAAAATGTTAAAGTGGTATGATTTTTCTGAAATTATGATATAAAGTTGAATTTAAGAAGATTAATTAATTAATTAATTTATCACCGCATCTTACTATCCGTTTGGGCCATACACTTAAGTAGTAATTACGCTAATGGATTAGGAATTGGGAAGGTTGAATTTAGAGGAAGTGAACCTGCATTTGTGTGGAAAACCATTTAGGAAAAAACACCCCCAGTTCACCCGACCGAGATTCGAACCTCGATCTCCCCGTCCTCAGCAGTGAGCTCAACACGACTAGCGCGCCACCGAGGCAGATAAGAAGATTAATGTGGTTTGGTTTTGATTGCTTAAAGAAATACTAATTATCTTTGAATAAAGACTTTTAATATTTCTAGATTCCCAGCAAAGGGAAAAATGTAAGATCTTTTCCCAAACTGTAAGTTCAAGCGCAAGTCACTGTTTTTCTTATTTCCTCGATAAACGGCCTTCATGTTATTCAGGAGATGAGCTTAGGTATAATTTCTCAGGAACTTCTCTGGGATATTATTCTGTTATGACATGATGAGCCCATAGGATATAATTTGTTCATATAGATTTTAAAAACTTGTTCTAGTCTAAATTATATTAGTAAATAGATGGTTTAGGCCTATTGTGAGAATTTGAAGGTAAAAACTAATAATTGATCATTTAAGTTATGGTAAAAAATCAATCTAAAACTAGTATGACAGGATGCCCCAAGACTGTGTCCATGTATTTAACTGGAGAGTGGTAGTTCTTCCTCTAAGTAAGTTTAGTTTATATAATTTGGGTAGTGAATTTATAAAATCAGCATTAACAATATAAACTTTATGGTATATTCTGGAGAGTAATATGGTGATATATTTAAATTCAAAATAGTTATTTTATAAAATTAAATGCATTTATCTATCACTCACCACTTTTACACGTACATGTTTATTTTATACCCAAAAAGTTTGTAATTTAAGAGCATTTATGTTCTATATACCTATAGGTTACTGACGGCTTGTGATGCCAACAAAGTATATATAGATAGCTTAGATACAATTTGTGAGATAATAAATAAATAAATAAAGGATAGGCCCGCAGCAAATGTTTGTTATTACAAAATAACTTCAAAGACAGAATTATTTAAATAGTATAGCAAAAATATTTTTTTCCTGCAAAAAAAATTGAGCATAAATAGGTTTTTTAAATAGTGTAAGTTAAGATAAAAATTGTAAAGAGAAATGCATCAAAACATATAAAATAGTATAAGCCTCAATAAAATAATAAATAAAGTTTTAGAATAGGCTATGCGATTTTTAGATAATACATAGAAACAAAACTGTATTAAAACTTTTTAAAGAGGAACTAACAATAAATTGATCTTGGATATACCATTTCTCTTCAGACCCTAATTTAAGCAAATTAATACAAATATTTTAATGGTGTGTAGTCGTGAGAAAATTTCCCCTTCATAAATAAAAGCACTGATAAAAGTTTGTTTAGTTGCATGTTACCCATATCAACACACTGCAGGCAACATGTATGCGTGTTACCTTATTGATCTCATTGCAGAGGCGAGCAACATTCAAAAAGCGTTTATTTCACACAAATTATTTGAGAATACGAAAACACAAGTCCAAAGTATTGACAGATCTTATTTAAGAAAATGACAACTTACCAATAACACGAAGTATACACACATGCAGATTTCTGAGGAAACAAATTCAAAAGTGGTTTTGAAGTGGAACTCGTTACTATTCCAGTATCTTGTCTTTGAAGTTTGTTAGATTGAGACAAAGAAGCCATTGTATAAATTTAATTTACGTAAATAAATATTAATTAGTATTTTATATTCTTATACTGTTGTATTAACGTAATTTAACACATGAAACACTAGGAGAAATTTCAAACTATCTAAAGATCAGCCTCGACTGCCGTAAACCATTTTGAAACAAATACAAATCCCAGTTTCAATAATAAATAAAACTAAATTCGAGATAGCCAACATTATAACTGTAAATAGAAAAGCCCAATAATATACTTATGAATATCTAAATAAAGAGATAGATCTAGTTTATATTCTCTTGTTCTATTTAACGTTTACCAAACTCTAATATATACACCAAATACACGTTTAGAAGCTCTTACCTTGTTAAAAAAAAACTAATTTTATTTATTGGTATGTTTTGGAAACAGTTGTACAATTATAAACTAGATATTTACTCTGAAATTTTAAAAGTAAAGTTTTCCCGTATGTTGGAACTTTATTTACCGATATTTATTTCTAAATTATTACTATTATTTAAGGAACTCCCATTTCAATAATTTATCATGTAGAGGTTCTGCCTATAATATTTAAATTTACATTATTCTGATTTATTTTTTGCATATTGTTACTAGGTACCGGTAACGTACTCTTTAATTATTTGTTATTATTACTTTTTTATCCTTATTATTTACTATTTTTTCGTAACTATTCATAAGTTTATTTAATTATTTATCTTATTTTCTTGTGTAATTATATGTATTTGTAAGATACTTGTGTACTTTTCAGTTCTGGCCTATTATAGGTCTTATGACTGTTGGCCAGCACTATAATAAAGGAAATTGAAATTATTATTAATTCTGTCTTTTGACAGGTCATTTGCCTTGTCCAAATAAAGTCCTACAACATATCTTATCAGCATATCACTTTTTTAGATGATGAATTAATTGAATTTTTTTTTCTTAGTTTGAAATAATCAATCACCTGTATTTTGTAGTATTTCCGTTTCCCTTTCATCTTGCTCTCTATATTAATATCCAATATACTATTCACAGCTCTCCGATAATTTTTAGAAAATATCCACCTTTTTGTTGTTTTTATAATCAATTAATCGGCGATCCCAAAGTATGTCATGACTCCTATACTCTTCAATAAACCTCAGAGTTTTCTCATTTGACCAATCCATCTCGAAACACAAATTATGCAATAAAAAAACTCAAAACAGGGGCATGGAAAACAACGAATAATACGCTAAGTCGCACGGTTATGTTGCCTCTGAACCTTAAGCCGGTGAAAAGGGAGGAAGCATGTGGCAACAAGAAACTTTAGTAGCAAGGTCACATACGGCAACAAGAGAGAATATTGCCTCTCATTACCTCGGTGTAAGGTCACCTTTAGACCTTCTCCATCAGTCACTCGAACTGTTGACTTCATGCTTTCTATTCTCCTCTAGCAACACTTATCTATTTTACTTTTTTCCCTGGGTCTATGTTTCAGTTTCACATGCAACGCTTGACATATATTTCTTCATCTCTAAGTCCAGTTTGCTAATTAGTAGACTCTTTTTATTGAAAACATCCTTGGCCATTGCTATTTTTTAACCTTGTCTCCTGTACCAACATACACTCTTTTCATTGTACAAGCCATAATGTGTCCATTTTTTTATGTTTATATCCATCGCTCTTGTACCTTCTCTGAAATACAATACTTCCTTGAAATGTTACATTTCCTTTAGCTGATTATTTCCCACCATACTGTTCAGATCTTCTCTCTGGGATATCCTCATTACCTTCATCTTTTTATGTTATTTTCATTCCTTAGGCTACATTCAAATGGAATGGAAATTGTCAGCTACTCAGCAGGGGTGTAGTCCCAAATGTGGTAGTGCCAGAGCTCTTTTATTAGAGGTAGGGGGGTCAGGTTTGCTTTAGTCTGTCTTTCATTATGCTTTAAAGGGACTATGGACTTAGGGGGTGTTATAGGGTTTAACCTCCTTCTCCAAAATTTTCAATATGAAGGTTAAAAGTGTCTTTGCATCAAACTTCAAATAACTTAAAGAGGCATTCAACAATTTGCTGGTGGAAGACCACTTAAAATAGCTTCTAGAATCTAGATAGATCTAATTGAAAAAAAATCTGGGTGAAGACCATTTCCAATTGATTCTAGGGAATCTAATTTATAAACAAATTCTGGTTAGCAGTTTTAAAAGAAAAGTTTAAAGAGGCATCCAATTTTCAAAAATTTGTCAAATAAGGACCATTTCAAATTGCCTCTCTAAGTATTCAAATTTCAAAAAAACTTTGAGGTTGGGGGAAAACTATTCTAAATATCTTTGAAGAGAGTATAATTTTTAAATATTCTCTATACGATAGCTAAAAATAGTTTCTAGGAGCATCCAGTTTAAAAAAAATTTCAACATTAACTGGGGGAGAGAGGGGTAGAAAGTTTCTAAAACATTTTGAAATTTTGAAACCCCTCACATTATTTAAACTTTTCCTTAGCTTATGAAAGGAACGTCTTTCTATTTTAACTATCATTAATTTAATAACTTTTAATTACTAGAAATTGAAAAGACAAGTTACATGCATCCACATTTAAGACAAACATTTCTAATTTCCAGAAAAAATTATATTTAATGTCTGATGATCATCCAAAATGTTGCTACGCTTTGGATCCACTCTACCCCTGCTGTTCAGAGGTCGCGGAATTTGTGCGGATTCGGTAAAGAACCCGAATGTGAGCTAAGTTTAAATATGAAGGTCAAGGAAGCGTGTGTTTTTGGATTTCCTATAAACAATTAAGAAATTAAAGAAAGGAACAATATTGGGTGTATCCAATACCGAGTTACAGGTTCACACATGGCCATTTAGCTTGTAATCCAAGTTGAGTGAATTTCCACCAAACTTGTTTTTTTCATTAACTTGTTGGAATAATCTTTATTCTCCATGTTCCATACGGCAGGCTTTTTCTCCATCATCAATAAAAAGTTCAGTATCAAGGCTCTCCATCATTCACTCCTCTGTTTACAGCCAAGCCGCATGGAATACACGCGCCAACTGAATGCCTTCTTGGCAATTTATAAAACTCAAGCTGTGTGGAAAAAGCACAGGATCAAGTTTCTTATGGTCAGTCAGTGGAGACCACGCCGACTATTGCACTGCCCCAACTCATGTCAACAAATGTAAGCAGCTCACTACAACTTGATACTATGCAGTTCCATTCCTGCTACATTTGAGCTAGGGCTTACTACCAGTTTCAACTCTGTAGGGGTGGAACCAGGGTTATTGCCCTCTCCTTTGTAAGAATTTGACCCCGGCACCCTTGAAGTTTAACCCCCTCTTCATTTGCCAGTGAAAGCAGAGCCAATTTACTTTACTGGGTTCTATCAATTCAACCCTCCTTTCTTTATCATCTCTTCATTATTATTATTCAATATTCCAAGCCTCACACAACTTCTATATTAGTTGCCAACTAGTGCCCTCCCCTCCTTCCTTGCCGGAATCGAAAATAAATTGCCATTGAAATAATTACTCAACACAACATTTTGACAAAAAATATTTAATTAAAAGATGAAAAAAGTTATTTTGGTAATTCAAAAGTGACTTTTTATCAGCCCTGAATATGTCTCTCTTGCCTAAAATGTCAAAACAATTAGTGTGTGTTTGGTTACAAACAGTTGTCTAAAAATGTGTGGCTAGTCATTATGTAACAGAATAAATATCAAGATTTTGATGTAAATTAATTCACGACAATCATTTTTTAACGTTAATTTTTTAATGTGAAAAAATAGTTATATAACCAATGTCATTTAACATCGATTGTAAATAGATATGGATTATCTATGGTGTTTTGAGCTCTGATAAACTTATATGAAAGCTTCTAAATTCATGGGGGTATTTTCATTTTGCTAAGTCTAAGAATAAAATCAAGCAAATACATTTGCACTTTTACATCCAATGGGTTGTTGGTAACAAAGAATCCTGGAACACCAGCTTTTTCGAGCACAACTTGTTGATCGCTTACCTGAAACACAATCACATTATCTAGATAATTGAATACAAATTAAAAGCCCATGTGTTACTTACTTAATGAGTTGACAATACAAGTTTAACTTATTAACAAGGTCAAAATCATAATGCAAAAATATATAATTGTTTGTTTTGTTCATGTTCGTTTTTCACCACCAAACAGTTTGGTGAAATACACAAAACTTCAAAGTATAAAACTTTTTCCCAAGATAACAAAAACCACCTGTTTACTAACTTTTACAGTTTAGATACATTTAAATCAGTGTGCTATCATAAAAAAAATCCACATATATTGAATTAATATTACTCACTTTTTGATCTAATTGAAGAACTAACTTCATATCAGTTGCTTTCATTTCATCTTTATGTTTTTGTTGTAATACCACTCTTTGACGTTGCCTTATTTCTTCGTCTGGAAATTGTTTCAAAAGATCTTGAAGTTCCACTGAAGACACAACAAAATCTAGCTACAAATTTGAGCTTCACACTAATGATTACTAAAATATTGACACAACTGTATTTTGAGGATTATTTTCCAGTAGAACCATTCGAGATACTAAACTAATCTAACTTTTTTTGTCAATGCATTTCCCTCCTTGTTAGGGTTACCCACATACATTGTTTATTAAAACTTAAATTATTATTATTATTATTATTAGCACCACATCTTACTACCCGTTCGGGTTGTACGCAAAAACTTAAATAAACCATAGAATTTAAAGACAAATTATGTTTAAATAAAGTAATATAATAATTCTTCAAATTGAAAAATGACACGGGAATCACATGTGTTATTTTCAAATTAAAGAATATGATATTTAGGTGTGGCTGTAACTGTGGTTAACAAATATGTTAGCTTAAGCTATTTAATTCATTAAAGCAACATAGTTAACACTAAATGTGATCGACAAGTCTCACTTACTCTTTTGTTTATTGATAAGTTGAAGTCTTTGTTGATAAAGGTGTTTTTCAGTCACATGTTGAATTTCCATGAGACCTTTTACTATTTCAAATACAGTGTCATTTAAAAGAGAATTTGCTAGACCAGAGAGAAGGTCACATGGCACACGCTGCTGATATTTCCTGAAAAAGATTTAAAAAATACATCCATTAATAATACTACATACAAATTAAATATTTGTTTTTAAGACTGGTCTTAGGATGTGATAAGCCTACAAAATCGAATTTGCAATGGAATATTTAATTGTTTTTCAATAACAATAGGGTAAACAAATTGCACACACTTTTTATAAATTGTATTTTTAAATCCAATATTTAACTTTTTTATTGTAATATTACACGTTCACTATGCACAGTTTGAGAAGTGTAGCTCAATGCCATATTAGCTCTCTGAGGGGCAAACATAAATTGTTTTTGTCGAATTTTTGGCCCAAATTTTAAATAAATATTATTGTATTTTGACTCAAATCATGTATTTATATATAATGTTGTGACACTATTATAAGTATGCCAATTACTGTATTTATTGGTGATTATATTTTATTACACGTTTAAAAGGTTAAACCTTACTATTAAACATTTTACAAGATTGTGCCAAAATATTAGCCCAGTACCTAATATGGACTTGTACTGAATTATGCTATATTTTATGACGATGTGTGTACCGAGTTTGATAGATATTGGATGGAATAGATTTTCTTAAATTCTGTAGTCATCCACCAGGATATATGGGCTGCAAGAATGGGAGTAGAGAGGTGAGGGGTTTATGGGATTAAACCTCCCCCTCCCCCCACTACTTGAGATTTTTTGAAATTTTTTTAATTAAAGCTTAGATGGCCTGATATACTAAACTTCAAATAACTTATAGAGGCATTCACTTTTAAAAACTTTGCTAGGAAAGAACTACTTCAGATAGTCTTTAGAGGAATTTAATAATTTTCAAAATGTATAGCTCAAATGGATAGTAAGACATAAGTTACTGCAAAATAATAATAATAATAATAATAATAATAATAATAATAATAATAATGATGATGATATTTATGATTTTAAAAAACCCGGCTTCTAAAGGAATCTGATTAAAAAATACCGTAGCCAGAAGGGTTCACTCCATGCAAATGAGGGTACACTTTCTCTAAATATGACCTTCCTAATCCCTAAAACCACAAGCGTAAATAGTACATAACTAAGCATATAACCCGAACGTGTAGTAAGACGCAGTGCTAAAAAAAAATAACTACTAGGTTCCTTAAAGGCATCTAATTAAAAAAAAAATCGAGTAAAGACCATTCCAAGAATATGCCACTTTTAAAAAAAATTCTGGGGGAAGACCACTTCAAATAATTTCTAGAGGCATCTAATTAAAAAAAAAATCAGATGAGAAGCTCTCTAAATAACTTTTAAGGGCAAGCAAATTTAAAAAAATTACTAGGAAAGAACCACTTCGAATAACTTTAAAAAAAATTCTGGGTGAGCAATACTTAAAATATCTTTTAGAGTCCTCAAATTTTTAAAAGCTTGCCAAAAGAAAATTCTTCTTCTATATATATATAAAAATATCAGAGGGGAACACTATTCAAATTTGCTTTTAAAAGAGTATAATTAGAATGACCCTAGAAGAGATAGGGTGTAATGAAGGGGACTGGATACAGCTGTCTCAAGATAGGGAGGGACAGGTGGCGTATGTTTGTAAGTGCAGCAATGAACTCTCGGATTTTCAACGCAATAGATTAAGTATAATTTTTTTAACTATCCAAACAAGAACCATTGCAAATAGCTTAAGGAACATTCAATTTTCTAACATTAGCTGGGGGAAAAAAGAGTAGAAAGTTTCTAAAAAAAAACTTTTTTATATTGTTAAACCCCACCTTCACCCCCTCCCTTAAACATATACAATTTCACAGCTACTGTATAAAATATTATTATTGGCATTTTGAGGTGCAATGACACAAAATCATCACTTGCACCTTTAAAAAAAATCTCCAAAGGGGAGGATAGTAGACATAAAACACCTGTTAAAATCAGTAGGGACATACACTACATTAAATGGACGATATAGATGTGTAAAACATAATAAAAATGTTAAAACAAAATCTCGATATGAGACAATTACCAGAGGAATCACTTTATAAGAGTGCTACTTGAATAGAATTTAAAAGATTCACCCGGCATATACAATAGACTAAACAATTAACTCCATATGCACTGTTGTGTACCAGATAACGGAGGTCACCATTAAAATAAAGAGCCAGGTGAATAGTGGTATACTTGTGACATTATGCTAAAATATGATACTCTCTTAGAGGAGCATCACAATGTTCACACACAGGAGGTGGATCTTCTCTCAATAAAAATCCATGGGTAAGATATAATATTGCCGACACGGAGTCTTATCACTACCTTCTTCCTCTCTTCTAGACTTTTGTAGAGAAGAAGACCATAACAACACACCGTCATTAAGGACGGCAGCTTGGTCAGGGTTTGAAATCCATTGCTTGTGCTAGATGTTTTAAGACCCCACGCCAAATATAAACTTTTAGATCTGAAAACTTTACACCCTAACTCACCTCAGGAGGGAGAATTATCTTCTTAGCTGCCTGGACTGCCAATTCATTACCTCAGAGACCAGGCATGAACAGGAATCCAGCAGAAGGTGGGCGGGTGTTTGAACGATCAATATTAAAAATGTATTCATGGATAATCAGCACAAGAAAATTCCGAGAGTACAAAGGGGACAGTGCCAATAAAGTATACGAGAGCAGAGCTGTGACAATCATGATGGACAAAGCACAACAATTTAAAAATGGTGTACAGTTTGGCTGTAAAGAAACGCTTGATTCACTTGGTAGGCCAAATTTAAATCAAAACCTTTCACAACAAATATACATCTCACAGAGGCCCCAGACTTCAGCCGTCTGTGTAAATGAGACTAAAACCTTGAAAGCGAGTGGAGTGAAGCTCATTAAAAGTCCTTTCATAGATTGTATGCAGTAATGTCACTTTCGGGAACATGGCACAATCAAGATGGCATCAAGGTAGGCATATCTTCTAAGAAACAACTTGACCTGTATGTATGTGGGGATAGCCTTTGGAAGGACTAGCCCACAAGTGTTGAGAACAGATAACATATGGATCTCAACCAGCCTTGTACTATGCTTGGTTTCATACAAGACACGGTTGGGGAGATAGAATACAGGGCAGTAAGCAACATGCCTTGGCATGCAATGTCCAGCTTTTGACACACAAGTATCATCCTAGAAATAGGACTGCCGATAAGAAAGAGATACAGATGCTGATGACTGGGCCAGTACGAAAAGCACCAGTAGTCAGTCACTTGCCTGCATGGTGGATTCTATTTTGCATCTTCAACACCGATGGTGTAGCAGAACTGTAACCAGAACTGCCAAAATCAAGCTTTGATCTCAGCAGGGTCCGGTAGATGCCAATCAGCACTCCAGAAGCAACCGCTAACAATCTTGAGCGAGTTGAGGGTGTTAATACACGTTGCTTTCAAGTCTTTGATGTGTCGAATCCACTTTAGTTTGAAATCAAATAATAGTCCTAGCAACCTTATGGTTACTGAGAATGCTAAAATTATGTGGTTCATTAATAGAGTGGGGGCTGGATGTATATAACATACACTATCTGGAAGTGTACGACTATAATCTTGGCTGCAAAGAAGTGATAGCCATTACGCGAAGCCTATGTCCATAGATTGTTGACAGCGAGATGAATCTGGTGTTCAGCCCTGCAGAGACTTGAACTGTGATAAATTGCATAGTCATCCAAGAAAAGGCAGGTAAGTAGGCTAAAGATTTTCCACAATGCAATTTATCACAATATATAACCACATACAACTTAAGATAATGCCTTGAAGCACCTCATTTTCTTGAATAAAATCATCAAATGTGTTTTTAACATTACCCAGTAAGTGTCTATCTACAGTAGCCTCATGACTTCTTTGGTGCTGACTGACAGCTAAAAGCTTTGAAAAGTTACCAGACCAAATTATGTATCCCTACGCCAAACCATATGATCTGCAAAAACATGAGTTTGGCAGTTGTCATTTTGACGGTCAAAATTTAGGTATATCGCTAAAATGTTGACTGTCAGAAGTCAGGTGTGAGCTGTCAGTCAGTACCAAAGAAGCCATGGAGCTGCTGTAACATAAAATTAGACATAAACACGAGGAGGTTACTTCAAAAGTACCAACTAAAAGGTATTCTCAATATTCTGTACAGTCAGGTGGTGTCAAGACTTCTCTACTTTAGAAAAAGACTGCCAAAAGGTGCGGTTTATGGAGGATGGTGTCACAAACTGCTGTTTCAAGGTGAACAAGATGATCTTACTGTGTATCGATTAAGGAAAATCCCACATTAAATATTAGAGTAGAGATTGTGCGATTCTTAAAACCAAATAAACCATTAATTAACTCTTTTTTTTTAAATATTTTGCATACACAACTAGTTAGAGCAATGGGCCTGTAGCTGTTTGTGTATTATTTAGCTTTGCGAGTTTTATGTATAGGAATAGCCGTTGCCTACCTCCATAGTGATGGGAATTGATGAGATTCCCCAACACTATTGTAGAGGTCCAAAAGTACCTAAATGTTGTCAGGGTCAGGAGCTGTGCTGTCCGCCTGGGACTGGGCATAAGTCAATTCATCCAAAGCAATGTGGGAGTTATAGTCTTCCCCCAACTTTGAACTAAGTCAATAGTATGATACTCCTGCTTATCCACTGCGAACTTGTTGGAGTAACTCACAGTACTAGAGAGGGCATCAAACATTGAGCCCAATATATTGATGACCTCCGCAAGAGAGGAAACAAACCAACCGTTCGACATGAGGAAAGGTATACTATTGATATAATTAGGGTGACCTGACGGTCTAGGGGTAAGGTGTCAGACTTCTGTGCCGGCGGCCGGGGTTCAATCCTCAGTCCCGGCACAGATTTATCTGATTACCAAACCCTTCCTTCACCTCTGACAAGACATCTTGTGACAAGACATCTTGTGAATGTGGGGAATGCCAGGCCTCCATCGTGGTTCGGATTCCACGTTAAACTGTAGGTCCTTCATTTCATCATACAATCACCCTACCATTACAAGTTAGCGTAAGTGCGTATAACCCGAACGGGTAGTAAGACGCGGTGCTAATAATAATAATAATAATAATAATAATAATATTGATATAATTATGACTGCTGTGTAATCTACAAATACTAACCCAAACCTTAGTTGTGACAGGAAATTAAAAGGGTCAAAAAAATAGTCTTCAAAACTCTTTAGGGTTTTCACAAATGACACAGCGAGCTTGAGCATGTAAAATCCAGAATGACTCATTCTCCAAAGTAGGGCAGTGTTGGAAAAGATGTAGAATCCTTTTCAACAATCAGAAATTGCCAGTGTGAATTTGGTATTCCCCGCATTATTGAGTATTGTTAATGTAGTGATTGTCAACCCTTTTTTTTAAAGTTTAAAATTAGGGTTAGTTGGTTAAATCATCCATACGGACTCTTTTAAGCAAGACCATTAAATACACACATACATAACTTCAACATTGTAAGAAATCTTAGTAACATAAGAAGATGGACATAAAGGTGAATACTTTGATAGGAAAACTTGTTGAAAAATTCTAATTATTATATTGGTTTAAGTCTACTGGAAATGTTAAAAAGTCATCGAGTGTGATGCTACTTTAAAAAAACGTTAGCTAAATAAAAAAAACGCGGCCTTACGCTGGTAAATCTAATGCCATCAATTGTAATTGTTCCAGAAGAAAATATACTTTATTTTGTAAATCTTCTGGTGTTAGACTTCCAAACTCTTCCGCCATAATAGGCGACATTGTATACATCATAGATAATATAAATAAGGCTATGTTTATGCTGCATCCTCGCTGATCGGCGGGCACCTCGCTACTCAACACATAGCTCTGATGCTCGCCATGGAGCATTTACCCTGCAACCGTTCACGTAGCTGTAAGATGTTGGCATCAGAGGCTCTCTGTGAGTTGATTCTTTCATTTTTTGTGTTAGTGTAGCTTTTTCCTGTTAAAAACTATGCTGTCTAAGTCATCTCAGCCAGAATGCATGCTGATCCCAAATCGCTTTGTTTTCGAAAACAGCTGATATCAGTTTCTGTTTTATAACTTCACTCATTGTTCAAATTGTTATTAAATCTCCACCTAAAAAATCATGAAAAACCTCAAAAAATAACTTTCTATTACTTGCTTGCTTGTGAACACAATACGATTATTAGTGAATAGAAAAAAAAAAAAGAATAGTGGGGTTTCCAGTGAGACGGGAGAGTGACCTTGAAGGAACCAATCACAGCTCATACATCAGAGAGCAAAGAACAATCAAACATGAAATAGTAAAACCCTATTGGTGCTCTAGTGGTAATATATTACAAGATCAATAGATATATCAAGGCCTAAGCTTAAGCAACTGTTCAATAGAACAAAAATCTACGGTATTATCGTCGGTTTGTAACAAATAGGGTTAGGTACTTTCTTTCAGACTAATGTAACTGATTATTATTGTAATGTTCAAAAACGTTAAACATGTTTAAATTGTAATAAAACAGTCGATAGTAAAACACAGGGGTGACCCAGAAGGGCCCCGACCCTCCAACACATTTTGAACATAAAAAAAATAATATTTTATAACATATTTTGTAAAAAAATAAAAGTAATGAAATGGAGCACTATTTTTTACACACAGTGCATTATTAGATTTGTTATACAGTATTTCAGTCCCAAGAGGATTTATTATTCCCTACAATCGTCTCGCGGCTGTACCAGTGCACGAAACTCCAATCTCTCTGTATATATAAGCGGAAGTGCTGACTTGCTGACTCACTCACTAATCACTAATTCTCACACTTCCCAAGAAGCTAGAGGGCTTAAATTTGGCACCGGTGTTCCTTATAAGCTAATTAGGAAAAGTAAAGATGTTTCATTCTGATGTTTTGTGACTAAGGGGGTGAAATCGGGGTAGCTACCCTAATCAACAATATTGATTTATAAACACTTTTTAAAAGTTTAGAGGGTAATAAGCCGATAAGTTTGTTTTAATAATTCCTTCAAAAAAATATATCAATTATTTTTAACTCCGTAGATGCTTCTGAGGGGGTGGAAAAAAAATGAATACAGACAATTGATTAAAATATGCAATTACGTTTTAATATGCAAATCCAAGAGATGATCGAAGTCTGTTGTTTATATTTTGCTGAATTTTCGGTAGTTGTAGTGTTTGTGTGAGAGAGGGACCAGCCTGGGGTGGTATGTGTTGGTGTGGAATGGAGGGAGGGGGGAAACCTGTCCAGTCGCGCCTAGCTGATAACGTGGCCATTCACCCAGAGGCCTTCGCTCAGTTCACGTACAAGCATGTGACGCATGTCATTTATTAAAAGTACAACGACATTACAATGTTGTCAAGTGAGAAATGATACATAGTCAACTCCTCGTGGTGTTTCTCAGGTAACGCCAAGAATCATGACCTAAAGCTTCAAACAAAAACTCACAATTTTCATCCAAAAATAAATAATAACTCAATATCCGTGCGAAGAACGGTCATTCAGCTAGTGTAAACTATTTTTATGTAAGTATGTTCGAGCCCTTACTTTTATCATATATGTTGACTATAGAAGAGTCAGTAACAGCTATATTTTTTCATCCGGTTGTGTCATGTGACCTATCTTTAAGTAGGTAATTTTTAGCCCTTCATTTTACAAAGGGGAATTTTGTATTAAAAAAATCAATATACTTAGAGTTATTTTGATTGTTTCTTAGATGTCTCTGGCAATTTCAAAGTATGGAAGTACCAGATACACCATTTCAATTTTCTATCTTTCATCTGATGGTGTCATGTGAAATATTTTTATGTAATTAAGTCCGAGCCTTTCCTTTTATCATTTAGCCTTTCCGTTTACTAAGTGGAGTTTTACATTTTAAAAAAATCAATATTTTCAGAGTTTTTTGCTTGATTCCTTTGACAATTTTGTAATATGGAAGTGCCAGATAAAGCTTTTAAATTTTCTAATTTTTTTCTGATCAGGTCATATAAACTATTTTTATGTAAGTAAGTTCAAACCATTCTTTTACTATATTTGTTGACTAAACAAGAGTCAGTGACATCTATATATTTTATCTAGTCGCAGTAATGGCTCTTAGCTAAAATTAGTGGGGGTGCTGCGAACAAATGAAGGAAAACAGTGCATTTTTTTTTTACTTCACAGCCGCAAAGCCAACTTTTCCGTTGGTACTATTCAGAATTAAAGCTACGAATATATTTATTGTTGTTGCTTTTGCCTGACTGAGATATTAGAATATCAGGTGTTGAACGACCTCTTTTCTTAACTTTAACTTTCTCGTGGAGAGATAGCTGTTAAAACTTAAGCTGTTGGAGTTCACTCACAGTCATAGAACTTATTTCTTGGGGATGCAAGGCCATGGTTAAAGTTTTCTGTTAAATAAAAGAACCGAAAAAAAAAATGACTCAAATATAATAGCTGGAAGCAGAATAATAATCTAATTCTACACTCTTCTACACTTTATCACATTCATGAATATGGTATACGGTTTTTAAGCACAACACACGCTGAGTAAAAAAAAATTCCTTCCACCATCACGCTAAAGCCGGCACTGTAAGAGCAACAGTGCTCTCTCTACCTGTCAGTCCCACTTCCTCCCCACTCCCTCCTATGTGCGCATGCGCACAACAGTCCAATACCACGTCACTGGCACTGTGAAGCGCACAGTTCCATACAAAGATTTTTGTATCTTTTTCATAAACTGGGGGATGGCTACTGAAGTACTGACATTAAGCTTAAGGAATATATATTGTACTACAAAAATAAATAAAGAATTATTATTATTATTATTATTATTAGCACCACGTCTTACTACCCGTTCGGGCTATACGCACTTACGCTAATGTGTAATGGTAGGGTGACTGTGAGATGAAATGAAGGACCTACAGTTTAACGTGGAATCCGAACCACGGTGGAGGCCTGGCATTCCCCACATTAATTAAAGAAAAAAGGACTCATTATATTAAATGTTATTAATAATATCAAGTGGAAATTGGGGGTTCTGCAGTTCCACAGTGCCTATACATGAGTCTCCACTGTCCAGTCGTGTCACATAAGCTCTCTTTAAATATATATTCCGAGCTATTCCTTTTACAAAAGGGAGTTTTAAATGAAAAATTAATATTTTTGTAGTTATTTTGATTGTTTGTTAGGTGTATCCATCAATTTCATAGCATTAAAGTGCCAGATACACCATTTAAATCTTTTTTTTTTTCCGATTGGGTAATGTAAACTATTTTTATGTAAGTAGGTTCAAGCACATCGATTTATCATTATGTTGACAATAGAAGAGCCAGTGACAGTTATATTTTTTATCAGGTCGTTTCATGTGTACTCTCATTAAGTAAATAATTCCTAGTCCTTCGTTTTATGAACGAGAGATTTACATAAAAACTTAATATTTTTACAGTTATATTGATTGTTTTAGGTGTCTCTGGCAATTTCGTACTATTGAATTGCTAGATACACCATTTACATTTCCTCTTTTTTATTTGATCGGGTCATCTCTATATACGTGTATATAAAAACGAGAGACCGGACTGACTGACTCGTCACTAATTCTCATACTTCCCACCAAGCTAGAGGACTAAAATTTGGCACAGGCGTTCCTTATAATCTATTTAGGGAAAGTAAAAATGTTTTATTCCGATGTTTTATCATTAAGGGGGTGAAAGCAGAGTAACTACCCTAATAAAAAATAATGCTTTATAAACTCTTTTTAAGCGCTTAGATTGTAATAATCCGATAAGTTTGTTCAAATAATGCCTTTGAAAAAATATAGAAATTATTTTTAATACCGCAGATGTTTCTAAGGTGCGTAAAATAATGAATACAGACAATTAAAATATGTAATTACGTTTTAATGTGCAATTCCAAGAAATGATCGAAGTCTATTGTTTATATTTTGCTGAATTTGGTGGTGTTTGTAGTGTCAGTGTGATTGAGAGGGCCTGGCCCGAGGTGGTGTGTGGGAGTGGGAGTGGCAGTGGAGGTAGAGGGGAGATCTTTCCAGCTACGCCTAGCTGATAATGCGGCCATTCGCCCAGAATCCGTCGCTCGGTTCAGGTACAAGCCTGTGGCCAGTCGTTTACTTCAAGTTCAACAACATTTCGATGTCAACACTTCCCGGTGTTTCTCGGGTAGCGTTAAGATTAAGATTCAAACAAAAATTCCTCATTTTCATCAAAAAATAAATAATAACACGATATCCCGTGCGAAGAAAGGGTATTAAGCTAATTACTAATAATGGAGAAGATGACACGGACTAGCCTCACTAAGATAATCCTCATCGTCCAGTGGTAATTATATCTCAAGGTCTCCAGTTACACAATAGTTCATCGGGCCAGTTTAGGTGCACCCGCGATTCGATAAAGGTACTTTATATTTGGTTTTAGCGTGTATTTAGTATGTGTTAAAGACCCAATAAGTTAGGTGACGAGTGAAAGTGCTTATTTAAATTTGATAAGGTAGGTAAAAACTCCACTTTTTTTAAATTGAAACTACAAGATAAACTTTGAATTGAACGGTTAGGAGCACATCAACCTAGTGACTTTACATTTATGCAGGTGGAGGACAAAAAAAAACCTTATTCTAATGCTTGGTTTGGTAAGGAATTGCGGTTAAATGTGAGTGAAGAAAAACAACGCTTATTTGGTTTTTATTGTTTATTATTTGGTGGTGTGGGGTTGTAGACAATGGTAGGCTATAAGGTTCTTAAACATTTAAGAGAAAGAATTTAATAAAAAAAAAAATGTAATTCATTTTGAAAATATATCTACACGAGGAAGTTTAAAAATTATATATTTAATGACAGACAAATAATTAGTCATTATTCACATACTATGCCAAAGTTTTCAAGTAAATGGCCAAATTAAAAGTTATAAAGAGATATAAAAAAATAATTTGAAGAAGTAGCTAGAAATTTTCTCGACTCCAACTCGGACATTAAAGAGTTGTTTTAACTTTTTTCTTAAAAAAACTATATATACTATCTGGCTAGTTAGCTTTGTATTAATGAATTAATAAAGTAATCCATCCTTTTTCACACTGTGCACTTTGATTAATTTTTATGTGCGGTATTATTTAATATTAAAATATTAATGAACGTTTAGAAATATATTGTTGCTATCAATGAGTTTTTAAATATGTCACAGCCATTGATTTCTATTTATTTATTTTATTTTGGTTTATGATCTATTATAGCTTAGAAATCACTGACCCACGCTCACAGAAGGGTTGGCACTCTTGAACTACAAAGGCTAATCGAAATCAAGGTTAGTTCATTTTTATATGGGTACACCTTGCATTTATGTGAAGAGCAGCAGGTCGAAGTCTCGCCACTATAAGTACTTTCACGTGTGCATTAAACTGACAAACAAAAAACAACACGGGCCTGAGGATATAGGCACCGTGCAGACAATATTTGAATTCACGACACGAGCATGCAAGACAGCCACATTTTTAAATTCTTGCATGGTAAATCCGGGAGTCATCATGTTTACCCCGATCAAATACTCGAAAATTCTAAAACATAACTCATCGTTTCTCGTAAACTGCTTGGACAATTACATTAGTTTTTTTTCTTTCAGAATTCGTTATATTATTATTAGCACCGCGTCTTACTACCCGTTCGGTTTGTACGCAATTTTGTTATAAAAACCTTAAAAGACACGAGGATCTTATTAAAATTATCATATTCCAAATAGTTTGCCTTGAAAAATGGTTACCTAATGAAAGAACTATAATGAAGTTTTTAGTGAAGACATATTTTCACTCTTTGTAAAAGTTTTTTCCTAATTGAAATATATGGATAGTATAAGTGTACGAAATGATAATCATAAACTGAATTTTATTTTGATATAAGATTCATTCCTCACCAATACTTTTCACAATTTGATGTCTTTAGTTACGAGCTCTTCACGTGCGCCAGATTTGAGATAAACTGGAGGCTGTCAGAAAGACCAACCGGATCAATGTAAAGAGAATTGATAGGTAGCACCATTAGAAAGAATTTGTTAATGTCATTGCTTACGTCAGCCACGAAACTACGTCACTCAATACACAGTTTGTCAGGCGGTCCTTTAATTCAACTTTATGATTATTTATTTGTGTTTGCCTGGTAGCGGTTTTTTCATGTATAGTTAAGTTACTTTATTATTTTTACCACTCAAGTATCTGTTTTAATATGCTAATATAAAATACAGCAGGGATGTTCTAGTTAATGATTTAGTAGTAATAACTTTTAGTACTAAATATTTGTATGAATGTTAACTATATGTAGGTAGTTATATTGTTCTAATCAAGCTGTTTATTATTTTAAATTGGTTTATCTTTTATATAATATAGGATACAAGTCATTTCTGAACAATCAGACTTTCAGGCTTTTTGCTAATTTATTTACGTACATTAGGCACGTAAGGCTACAAGTCATTGTTGAACAATCATACTTTTAGGGTTTTTGATAATTTATTTGCGTACGTTCTTTAATCTTAATTACATGTGTTTTTAAACAGACATACAAAACACCTAGCTTTGCTGTTGCACTATGTGTAAATAATCAACGAAATTGCAAGGGTAATAATATAGCTTTTTACTCCGTTCTTAAGGATCCAGAAATATTCCGTACACGTAAGCTAAAATGTAAAAGGAAAGAGATAATTAATTCAAAATTTACTCGAATATGTTCCATTCATTTTGCCGATAGTGACTTTGATATTTGTGGTGCTAAATTGAAAGTCAACTAAAATGTCAAGAACTTAAAACAAATTAAATGTCGCCAGGGTTAATATAAAAGTCCCAACACCTAAGTAATTTTGAACATATTTTAATAGTTTTTTGAGTGTAATTTATTGAGTTTTTCTCATTTATTGGTGTGGATTTTATCATGTAATATTGTGTTTAATGTTCCCAAACGTGATATTAAAATTTATAAAATAATTATTATTAGCACCGCGTCTTACTACCCGTATTTATTTTTAAAAAAGACTTAATTTGTCTTCCATAAAACTTTGTGAATGTTAAATCATGTTTTAACGTGTCATTTTCAGTGATTCACTGAAGATGAATACAAATGAACGTCAGAACAAAAAAAAAGTATTAGAGTCAAATATAATTCGACTGGTGCGTGCTCTGGACAAACTGATAACACTAAAAAAGAGTTTGATTTGAAAAGAGGGGAGGGGAGAATTATCTTACAATCACTATCCCAGTGTCAACCCTTTGATCCAGCATTGCCAACTGTACGATCTGGATACTACTTTTGATATAATTTCACCACCTGTACAATTCAATTTTAGGATATTTTCTAAAAGTAATATTCTGTGACCCCACTATAAGGTAACAAATTTTACATCAATTCCTATTTTTTATGAAAGTAATATCCTACCGGTAAAAGTACAATCCACTTCAAATTCATGTACTATCGCTAGAGCCTATAGCGTTGGTTACACTGTCGTGACCGCCAACTAGTTCAATCTATAGGTTCAGTTGAGCTAGTTGAACGTTTTCAATTTGACTTGTCAGTTCGCGAACTATATAATTTCGTTCTCTATTTTAGTCTTGATTTACCGATTCTTAAAACATAAACAATGTTTCGGTAATTCGTGAACTTTAAACAAATAAAATGCACGGGCCTTCTCTTTTGGAAAATAATGAAGTTGACAAATCAAGTGAATCTGTTAAAAAAAATGTGAGTGAAATCTTAGTATTATATTTAATATAGGCTAATCCAGATAATTTAACCTCAACCATTAATTAGGTCTAAACCCTTGTCAAGATACTTTTTGTAAATGTAAGATTTGTAGTCCATTTGACGAGATCGATACCACAGTTATTTTTTTCCTTAAATAGCTTCACTCCCTCCCTTCTCATAGATGCGGGTACATTTATTCTTATTATTATTAGCACCGCATCTTCCTACCCGTTTGGGTTTATTTTCTAATTACTAATGTGTTAGAGACAAAGTTTGAATTTACAGGAAGTGTACCCGCATTTGCATGGAGAGAGGGTTGGAAACTATTTAGGAAAAGCCAGCCTCAGTAATCTGACCGAGATTCAAACCTTGATATCTCGGCCACCGAAACTAGTAATCTTAAATTGATTGGCAAAGAAACAAACAATGGTAGGCCTCTATTGATATTTGTGCAAGAAGAAACAGAAAATAGATATAGAAACAAACAAAAGGTCTCAACAAACATATGGCCTTTTTTTAAAAAAATGTTAATATTTACACTGCTGCCGCTGGACAAAGAGATAATGGCTACCTCCGGAAGAAAATTTATCATAATCACAAGGGCCGCCCTTAGCAGACAAGGGACCCTGGGCAAACTTCAGGCCACCAGTTATCTACCTCATGAGGCACCCACTCCCACTTGCAAAAAAGCCTAAAAAGATTCATAAAAATATTATCCCATAAGTTTGCTTTAAATACCAATTTCAATCCATATTTAAGGTCAGGAAATTGCCTAAATGGTAAACATAATTAATGCTAGAAGTGGTCTTTTTATACATATAAGGGTTAATTTATCCCAGCCCTTTGTATGATCTTTCCCCCCCCAAAAATAACTCCGCTAAATTTGGATTAAATAGATTAATGCGTTCAAAATTTATTTTGAGACATCACCACAAACAGACAAATGCATATTGGCATAGTTAAATCGGAGAACTCGCGTCACCCGAAATAAAACCACACGAGTGTTTATATTGTTTTTACATTCTGACAATATTTCCTAAACCACCTGTACCCTTTGTATGATCTTTCCCCCCAAAAAATAACTCCGCTAAATTTGGATTAAATAGATTAATGCGTTCAAAATTTATTTTGAGACATCACCACAAACAGACAAATGCATATTGGCATATTCAAATCGGAGAACTCGCGTCACCCGAAATAAAACCACACGAATGCTTATATTGTTTTTACATTCTGACAATATTTCCTAGATCACCTGTACAGGAAGACCATTACATGACCGCGCAAGCAACAATTTCTTACCCCTGATTGTTTTTTTCCAATCACCTGAGCAAGCGTAGGGCCCCGTGCGACCACCACACCTTTGCACACCCTTGAGGGGCGATTAGCACCCAATTCCTCAACCTAGATTTAATTTTTTTTTTAACTCGCCAAGAGGGAATGTGAAACGCATAATAAAACATAAAATATACAAAAGGGATTACTGATTCACTTTTATCAAATAAAGTCAATAATAAATAAACAAAACTATGTTAAGCCAGGAGATGGGGGCCTTGATTTATTATTGTTTATTAGATGGTTAATTTTTAATACAAAAGTTGAATCTTCTTGCTTACCATGATGGTTAAGCTTTCCTGGCCATTACCAATCTA
This sequence comes from Timema douglasi, assembly GCA_901482245.1. NCBI lineage: Eukaryota > Metazoa > Arthropoda > Insecta > Phasmatodea > Timematidae > Timema > Timema douglasi. The sequence continues at coordinate 30,614 of CABEEJ010002347.1, read as the reverse complement.
CCCTACCCTGATTTTGGTTGGAAGAACAGTAGAGAAAATTCAAACATATTTATGTGTGGCCAACATTGATACCATTTTACTTTATTATTTATGATATTCTATAGGTATTGATAATATATATTAAAAGTGACAGCTACAGATAACATGACTTGACATATGAATATATTAAAATTGTTTTCGTAACTAAATTCTTCATACCAAAATCATACTATACAGTACTTTTCCTCTAAATTCTACCTTCCATATCTCTGCCAGTTATTATGCTACAGTTCATGTAAAAGAAACACAAATGCTTATTTCAACAGTAAAAATTCTACTACATGTATTCAAACTGTATGTAAGCAAGCCATTTGCAAGTAAATCATTTTGATGATAATACCTAAATAATTGGAGAAGCTTTTGTGTGTGATTTGTAGACCTACTAAATGAGGTGTATGCTTGTAGATTGATATTTTTTTTTTATTAGACACAGATTCACTCAGAAAATGAAACTTCTGGCAAACAAAAATTACACAGTTGGTTGAACAAAAATCTGAAAATAGAAATGACAGATGGTCGAGTTTTAGTCGGTGTTTTTGTCTGCACAGACAGAGATGGAAATATTATCCTATCAACTTGTTGTGAATACTTGAAACCTGAAGGTAAGATTTCACTGGACAACTGTGTTTGTCTAAAAATTTATGGATTAATTCGGTTACAATGTTTGAATTTATAAATAATTATTACAAAAAGTGTGGCCCATTTTCACAATGCTAATAATGTGAGGAATCAATTCAGCTTTCTATTTCCAAACTACTTTACTCAGTGGTGTAGCAAGGGTCTATATTTTGGCACCCTGTACTGAGTGTAACAACATTTTTTATAAGAAGCTTAGTAAAAAGCTAAAATAAAAATAAGACTGCATAACCAACCCTGTAAAAAAGGCAGCAATGTAACAAACTTCAACCTATTAAAAATCAGTTAAAGTAGTGGAAAAATGTCCCTGCCTTTTCAGTGCTCGTTGCCACTATATTCATGTTCCTGTTTATTTTTACACCTTTGATACCCCTTGAACAATAGTACCTGTCCTCCCCCTGGAAATAGTGAAGACAAACAACCAACAAATTTGGACATCTCACAGTTCTTCAAATAGTATACAAATCATTGTATTCACCACACTTTACGGTTCAGGATTGTTTAAGATTTCAATTATTTTTTAATAAAGAAGATTCCTTACATTTTATTGTTGTTACATTAGCTGATATTTTCATTTTACTTTGTCAACTGATACTTTTAATTTTGAGTAAACTATTGCCATTGCTTTACCTATACAAAACAAAATTTGTTTACACTTGTCTCAAACAATTACAAATTAGAACTAATTCTTGTAAATTTTGTATATGGAATTTCGGATTAACAGTGATTTATTAATTTCAGACTGTGGAAGTATGGAAGAACCACGAGTATTGGGTCTTGTGATGGTTCCTGGTCGACATATAGTATCGATACATCTAGATGATATTTCAAATTTGACTAGTGATGTAATGTAATTTTTTTTAAATATATACAGATTAAATGATTTGTTTTAATTTATATTATTAAATGTATTTCACTAATCAAACGATAATAAAGTTTATCTTATCATTAATTGTGATTAATAAGTCATGCCATTCATTATAAAAGCAAATTTCAAAAATCAATTTTGGTAAATTTTTTAATTAATAATCATAGATCTAAATGTATCTTTACTAAATTTTTCTCTTCATGTTTTTCTAAGGTTATTATTTACCTAATTTCTTAGAGCAAGGTACTTCCAATTACCACTTACAAGATTTTAAAGCACTGAAATCACACATTGTACACTTCCTCCCCAATAGATCAGATTTATAAAGAAACAATGAACTCTTTTTTTCGTTATCTCCCATAGAAATCATTTGTTTTTAACACCTTTTATTGTACCATAACTCTCTTGGGACACAATGATAATTATATGCTTTTTAATAGGAATTTGTACCTGCCTATCAAAAGCTTGTTACCATTTTATGGATTGTGCACTGGATATGTTTACGACACAATTAAGACTTAACCCACCAACCTTCATCATTGTAACACTAACTGGCGGGGATCATCTCAACTATGATACAAGTCCGACACCTTAGCTCAGTTTGTTGCTAGTCTGCCTACTAAGCTAAGGGTCCCAAGGTTCGATTACGCTAATGTGTAATGGTAGGGTGATTGTGAGATGAAATGGAGGACCTACAGTTTAACGTGGAATCCGAACCACGGTGGAGGCCTGGCATTCCCCACATTCACAAGATGTCTTGTCAGAGGTGAAGAAAGGGTTTGGTAATCAGATAAATCTGTGCCGGGACCGAGGATTGAACCCCGGACCACCAGCACAGAAGTCCAACACCTTATCCCTAGACCGCCAGGTCACCTCATATACTAAAACTGATTTAATCAAATTTCATTAATGTGTGATTATGTGTAAATGGGTATGCATTAAAATTAAATATATGCACACATGTTATCTTGATTACTATACTGGTCTAAGTTGAAATAATTTGAAACTTATGCTAAATTTAATCATGTTTCATTGTATTGCCAGGTACTGTTTTGTTTTTTTTAGTTAAATTATCATGATCATAGGAATTGTGTTGTCATATAAGAAAAGTCATTGATAACTTGAACACTAAACTTTATTTCAAATAACATTTAAATAGCGTATTCTGACATTTGCACGAGCAATAATAACTTGACATTTGAACATTTTTAAAACCATATTGTAAAAATTATCAAGTTAAAACAAAGATTGCTCCTTTAAACTTTCAAAGTACTGTGCTATGACGTAAACTGAGCAACTCACTTTTAGCTTTGTTCCGTCTCTCAACAGGCAGAAACTCTCAAACACTAGGAGAAATGAATTTATAGTGCTGTACAACAAAATTTGCAAATCAATATCTTTGTTAGACAATTATGAAACATTAAATATACATATTTTTTTTTACAAAATACAACCTTTTATCACAGAATACAATAATTTTATAATCACAGCATATGCGTTAGAAAAATATAAATTTTTACAGTTTCCATAAATGTTTGGGTTCATGTTATTCCTAAAAAAACATACTACACTCACAAATTTTCAAATCCAATTTTTTTACATAAAGATACCATTTGATAAGAACTGCAAACTTTTAATCGAAACATGAGTAATAATTGATACTTAAGTTTCTTTAACACCACACTTAAAGTTGTTAGCATTGAAGATGATATGTGTGTACAGTCATCTGGAATATACAAAAGCAAATTGTTTTAGATTAGTTCACATTGTTAAACGAAGATCACATAAATATAAAAAATAGTATAATTTACCAAAACGGTATTACACTGTTATGCTGCAAGTATATAGTTTAAATTCCAGTGATGGTTTAAAAAAAGAAATTAAATAATCATATAATACATTTATTGTGTTTGCTAAGTATTTGTCATATTATCTGTATTTAATTTTGATAATGGGATAGAGAGAAACCAGCTAGCAAAAAATCACTTATATCCAGCAAGAATCAAACCCTGACCTTGTCGTTAGTAAACAAAACTATATGAGCCTGACATGATGCAGGCAATTTAATACAATGTGTACCCAGGTTAAAGATAAACATTGGTAAGAGTTAAGGGATCGAAAAACTAATTTACAATGTTCTTTAGAGATTTGATCATTTTTGCTTCCTTTTTGAGCAAACAGCAAAAAACTAAACACATTTTTTAAAAACTTTTTATTAGCACTGCATCTTACTACCCAATTGGGGTGTATGCCATTTTGTTTAGTGTTTTCTACTTAAGTAGTAATTCCCAGTCAAATATCTTTGTTTTGAAGATTAACGGCTATTAACAGGCTTGTGTTTGCACCAGAAACACTCAATTCATTCCTACCAAATAATTGTTAGTTTGTTTATAGCGAAAAATCATGCCTCATGAATATGCCGATAAGGTATTTGTGTATGGGGTTTGCTACATAAATGCTAACGCTGCTTGCTGTGAATATGCCACACAATTTACGAACAGAAGATTGCCTCATAGGTCAGTGTTCCCATTTAACATTTCAATGACTGAGGGAAACTGAGTCATTTAATATTAGTTTCCTAGCTGATCTGAGTTCTTGCATTGGTGCAGAATGAAAGAACAAGTATCCAAAGATTTGGTTCAGAAATGGGAATTTTACTCGGTCATATGGAAGACATTCTCAACCGTCAGAGATCCTCAGCAAAGGCTTAGTACTCAGTTTCCTGCTAAATGACTTGGTCATGCCGGACCTGATTTAAAGCCATTGGATTTTTTTTATGTGTAGCACTCTCAAGCATAAGGTATATGAAGTGCTTGTTAAATACCTTGAATCATTACAATAAAGTATAGCGTAAGTGTGCAAAGAAACAACAGATGCACATGTCAGTCAGTCATTTTGAACCAAATAAATTAACTATTTTATTTTGATTTTATTATTTTTTTGCTATTTAATCAAAAGATAAACAAAAACAAGCAAATCTCCAAAGGTCATTTTGAGCTAGATTTTTGATACCCAAACACTTTCCAAAGTTAGGCTGTTTAATCCAAGAACAGCTTGTATATTAAAAACACTATTAAATAACTGTTACCTACTTAAATTATTTTGTGCACAGCATCGCTTAGGGAGAACCACCCTTAGTACATGTGATGAGGTTCAAACCCACATCTTCCCATCACCATTAGTCTAGTCTATTATGAGGAATAATGTGGGATGGTTAGGTCTGATCAATACTCTTAAGTGTCAGAATATGCTCCGAAACCCCAACTATAATATAGATAGCTTCAACAGTATCTTAATGGAACAAAGTGCCAACTAAAACAATTTGATTCTTCAGTCTGCATAGATATTTCGTCATTTTCCTAAATCCCCGCATTTTGTTACCTGTTCAGGTAATGTACATATAAGTAGGGTGGGAAATAATTTAGGAAAAACTACCCTCAGTAGACCCATCCGGGATTCAAACCCTGATCATTCCGTCATCAGCAGGCCAGTCTAATGCGAGAGTGACGCTTTAGACCATTTGGCTAATGAAGCAGGTTCCTGCCCTCATACCTCATTTGAGCACTTTTCTTTAAAGTATTAGATTGCAAAAAACTAATTAAATGTGTCATAAATATTGAGTTTTTTAAATCCAATATAAATGTGTGTAAGTTAATTATGAACTCATGTTTGGAGATGAATGGGTAAAGAAACAACAAACCTTGATCAAATTTCTTTCCAAGCAGTTGGAGCACATACTCAATGTCGGTGTCATATGACTCTGCTCTTACAGATGCAAACCTCTTCAATTCAATCAGTTCAGAATTCTTGCTTGACTGTACAAATGTCAACAGACTTTGGGCGAACAAATCAATCACTTTGGTTTCTTCTGCATATATATTCCTTACTCCATGGTCGAATGGATTTGTGATATCTTCCATATGTTGCACACCTATAAATCGTGTGTGAATATTTTCTAAGTCTTTTAAACAAGATAGTGATTCCCATAAAAAGAGCAATGCAACTTGTCTTGAAAGCAATGTCAATAAAAAGTCTACCTCGAGAATCATTTTAATGCAGTTACTAGAGCTTAACATTCTATATTCAGTTGTAGAAATATTGCTATAGGAATTGTATATAGCGACAAACTTTGCTGCTTCATTACGGACACATGTACTTTCATCTTGAAGCAGTATTAGTGCTGAATTTACTATTGTTCTACCAATTACATCCAAGCACTTATTAGAAACAAGAAATGAGCGGTATGCAATAATTACTTTAAGAGTAAGAGCCAACAGCTGTAGAGAAACTGATGCACTAAGTCTGAAATCCTCATGCACTGATTGTGGATTACAGCTTTCACTTAAAACTTGTACGACCTTCAGAAACAAAGTGATTTTTTCTTCAGTACTGCTAGCATTGTATGAATGCTGTATATGTATTGCTACAAGACCACACATGACTGGAAGAGAAATATAACTATTTGTTTTAAATACTTTACTAAGCGATTTTTCTTGAAAGGCTTTGATAATAAATTGGAAATCATCATGTACGGCTATGGTTTCATATATTAAACTGCCTTCCTTTAACAGAAACAGCATTGTATCTAGGATATGAAATATAATTTGATGAGAAATATATGTGGAATGCACGAGTGTTGTTATGAAGGCACAAAGAAGTTTAGTTTTCACATCTGCAAAAATAATGTGTGTTTCTTTCTTAAGTCTACATTTTGTAGCTTCAAGAGCAGCCTCTGTATAGTTGGGAAACTTTTGACTCATTTTGAAAATGGCAATTAATGCTTCTTCAAGCTGCTGTTGAGAACAATTATAAAGAAGAATCTCTACAAAAGTCTTTGCCCAAACAGATAAACCTACACTAGGTATGGTAACACAGCCAATTTCAGCGAGTTTAAGTTTGCTCGTCTCATATTTGTTTAGTAATATTTCATGCAGAGATAACACTTCAATGGCAGCGTCATACACAGGAGCTTCAATATGGCTGCACACTTTCAAGTATAATTCATTTACTATTGCCCTGTTGTAATAAGTTATGGCATCAATTTGAAGGAAAGAGAGAAAGCGCATTTCAGAAATTTGATCAATTAACCTTTCAGATAAGTGTGATGTCAAGTTTGACATCTCCACAGATTCATTTTCCAACCTTTCTTGTTGGTATAACAATATTGTCAAGACACCATGAAGTTCATTCTCAGGGACTGTATAAATGGTGTCATCAAAATCTAATACTAGCCTGGGAGGATAACCATAGTGTTCATGAGTTCGTGTATTTATGCACCTTATGTAGTCAAACTTCTTGTCAAGATTTTTCATGTCATCCAAAATGTTTTCCATGTTTCCAAATATATTAGAAAATGGAGTAAAATTTACATAAGCCTTAGCTGACAGCTTACGCACAGCAATAATCTTGCTTGATGTCAAGGTCATGAAATATTTTCTTAATTTTCTCACGTTTTCGCAACATTCTCGATTAAAAAAAGCTTGTACTCCAACTGACAGCTTTGAGAGAAGATAAAGCATTGGAACGAGGGCAGAATGTTGCAATAAATCCATGGATGTTGAAACGCTTTGTAATTTTGCCAAAAATAATTCAACCAATGTTGGATAGTGATAAATGAATTCCTCTACAGTAACATTGTTTCCACCTATCATGTTTTCATCATTATTTTTTTTTTCGCCTACTAGTCTAGGTACCAGTGCACCAAACAACTGTAGTGCTGCATTTCTGAAAAGCAAATAAATAATATTTAGCTTTCGTTTTTTGACAAATGTATATGAAATAGTAGTAGCGGTGTGCTGGATTTTAATTCATACATAAAGAGCATAGTTAAATATTTATATTATTAATAACATTGAATGGAAATACATAAAAGCAGATCAACAAAACACTCACTTTATTGTAAAAACTACACGTTAAGTTTTAACACAGCCTTATAATAGCAAAGACATCTTTAAAACTGCAGTACCATTATATGACGACTTACCTAACAGTCCATATGTTTGAGGAGAGTTTTTTAAAGCACAGCTGAGTGATATCGCTCATGTATGCAGCAACATTTTGACAAAGAGCCGAGTCTTGTACTAACATACAAAGGAAATGAAGAGCCTGTGTTGATGGCAAGTCAGATGTATCCGAGCTATACAATCTCACAGGATCTGTGGCAATTTTCAGCAGACGTGATACACACAAGTGTAGCAATGGCTAAGAAAGTTTTACAACAAAATAAAAATGTACACATGGATGTAATTAAATATCATGTTTGATATGAACTTTCCAAATAAGGAATTATATATTCGTTACATGTTTACTTTAAATATGTCTTATTAATATTTTTATGTTATAAATATAGTAGTTTGGGTCTATAAAAAAAAATCCAAAAATTAGCTCGTCACCTACCCTATTTTTGTGTTTGTCACTGGCCACAATTTTGTGCACTAATATTGCCAATCCAGCACATCTTCTTGTGACTGAAGCAGCACTGCTACCTTCTTGCAAGACATCCAAAAACTCTGTCAGTATTCTTTCAGGAAGGTCATGACATGCACGCACGCATTTGTTGGAAGTCATCATTTTGATCAAATGTGACAAAGACATTCCGGCTGACTCGATGACACCTTTGTGCCGGCATTGTTTGAGAACTCTTACGATAAGCAAACCGCAGCGTTCTGCAATATCAGATGCTGTGCTTTCAATACTAGCCAGCTCACTCGACAAACTGCAACATGCCTAAATGTAAAGGAACAAAAGTTAATGATATATTAATAAAAACATAAATAAAACACAAAAGTAACCAAACTAATTCAAAGCAATTAAAAGAGAAGTAATTATTTTTTTCCTAAGAAATTCCAGCAGTACCCTATAAACATCTTGGAATATGTTGAATATCAAGCAAGCACTCTTGAGCTAAACTAAGACACTCGGTTGTTTCTCCATTGTAAGACATTTACTAAATTAACCATGGATATTTTGTTGACCTTGAGATTGAACCAGATACAGTTGATAACTAGCTGGTGAGCTGGGGTAGTATCCATCACCTCCTCTTCATCTCTACTCAAAATGTCACAAAATGTACTATCAATTGCTTCAGCCATCTCAGCAAATGATGGTGCAAAATCTAAAAAAAAACCCACCACACTGACATTAATATCCATGTCTAGTTCGCTAAAGTTAAATGTAACACCTTTATTGAATACAAAACTTGTGTATACGGATCTTGCCATGGCTGAGCGCACAAAAGGGCTAGTCCAAAGTGCAACTTTTGAGGGTATCCGCAAAGGGAATGTGGTTGAATCTCTGCTGTTGAGGACTTTTAAGTGGAAATGTATCAATCACAATGAGAAGAGTCATAGGCGATTATAGCTAAGGCATTTAAAGAATCTAAAACTATTATTATTATTATCAAGCACCAATGTCTTACTACCTTCAGGTTATACACATAAAAACAGCAATAAAAGCTTAAAAGAAACATTAAGTGTTTTAGCATCCATACTAATTACATGTTTTTATCAATGACACAAAATGAAACATTAACTGAAAACAAGAAAGAAACTCACTTGTGATATTGTTGGCCTTTGAAGCTAGTACACTCAATAAATGTGCCACAACACGCTCCATGAGGCAAACCAGCCTCTCCACTTCAGCTGCATTCAGAATACTAATCTCTGCACCCGTAGGATGTGCAGCTACAAGAGAGAGTGCCGTCAGAAGTCCATGTAAGGGGGCTCCTGATGATGCAGCTTGCCACAGGTCTTGCTGTAAAAGCTGCGCTTGCCACTCGGCACAACACAACAATAGTCCTGACAAAGTGCATGGTCGACCTGAGTCAGAAATGTAATCGGGTGATTTTCTTGAATATATTGTATTGTCACTACCATGTGTTTGGAAATGAAGGGGTGGTGATGTTTCCAAACATTCTGCACTGTTTTGTGGTTGCGTAATAAAGGACATCTTTCTACCATTTTCATTGATATCAGTTTGGCTTGCCAATGTACCAAACTTGATAGATGCAAAGTGCTTATGAATTGTTTGATAAGCTGGCGTGCTTTGGCTTATTTTCTGTGTTTTAACAATATTTTTACCACCCACATATGAGGAGTTTGAAGGCTTATTTGTTTTATATTTGGGTGAACTGACAACAGCTTTCATAATATTTGGACCAACTAATCCATCTTTTGGGTTGACAACACATAAACCTTCAAACGACTTCATGCGGTCAGGTATTTGAGAGTCACTTATTTTCTCAAGTTCTTTTATGTCTTCAACTACCAACCCTTCAAATGTTCTTGGCCTGCTTTTGAGACTTATTTTCATTGTCTCATCACTGGTCTTGTATACCATTTTTATAGTCTCATTAATAGTGTGACGTTTTTTCCTAGATTTTGTATTATTTTGTTCTGAAATAGGTATATATTTGTCATACTGAAGTTCACTTTTGTTTATGTTCCAAGGAAACAGAAGGCTGTGTTCATACAAATCATCCTGAAATGTATCTGGATTTATTCTCAAACCTAGTAATAGTTTTTTTTGTGCATCTAATACGATATTATTAAATTGGTTTGGGTTATCCGAGTAATCCTCATCACTACTAGAAATTTCACTGAATTCTTCAATTTCAAAATTGCCTTTTTGTTCATTTGACAAAGGATTGTTTTCATATATGTCCAAATGAATTCCAATTTCGCTATTCAGATAAATGTAAGATATTAATTCTCTAATTTCTAATTTCTTATCGGCATTGTTTTTCTGTATTCCGTAAATCCATGCATTGATAATTTTTATCAACAATGCACCACTTTCCGCTGTATAAAACTTTGAACTCTTACAAAGATATAATGCTTTCCTGAGTAATTTCTTTCCCTCATTAACATTTTCTCTAAAGTTAAAAAAATGTATCAGTATGCGCGCGGCTGTCTCCCTTATGTCGTCTGTTGAGTCTTCTACACAGACCAACAACATTTTACGGCTTTCTTCAGAAGTGAAATGCCACTTTTCACATTCTATAATACACTTCATTACTGCAAAGCTTTCAGTGGGACTTATTTTTTTCTGACTGAACATACTTGTTTTCTGATTGTGTTCACCAACGCTTCCTAAATACATCAACACACTTTCACAAAGTTGAAGGGATAAAATCTTTCTTTGATAGTTTGACCCTGGCTCAAGGTTTAAAGTAATAAAATAATAAAGCCATTCGAGAAAATAAACGGTTTTTGTAAATGCCGATTCTGAATGCATTTGTGTGTCTGTGAATATAAAATTATTGACCAAACTTTTGTAAAGCAAAGTGGAACACTTGTGACCATTTAAAGAGAGAGGCTGGTTAGTTTCTTCCATTTTAATTGTATTCAACATGGTATATTTGCTTTTCTTTAATTCTTTATAGCAGGACTCACGTATTCTTATTAGAAATAAAACAAATGAATTAAAGATGATTTGTCTGAAGGCTGCATTATCTGTATTCACATTCTCAATCAAGAACGAACTTATCATTAAAAACTCTGCCGTGGTTGGTGCTGTAGAGGTTTTTGACGTGCTACAAATCATAGAGAAACACTGACTCCTAATAATTTCACTGGGATGTTGAAGTGCTATGTTTGTTAGATATTCCAAGTCAAACGATGTATCAAGCAACATTTCAGGCTGCCATAAACTTAAAATAATGCCTTTCTTCCGCCCAAGCCTCACCAAACTGATAATACAAAATAGCAAACTGCAAGAAGGCTTTGAACAGTCAGATACCTTGTTAATGTACACAATAATTTTCATCAATAGTGAAGGAAATTTCTTCAGCGTAGGGAGAATCCAGTAATCAAACAAATTTTTCTCTTGCACACTAAAGAAAGGAAAGGATAGAAGATTAATTCACATTTCACGATACTACTAAAGACATACTTTGTACCCATAGTTAGTTACATAATCAGCAGAGTCATGGACATTGGATGTAAGAAAGATCAGGAAAGTGGAGGCCATGGGTTAAGTTTTTTGAGAAGCATGTCAGCTGTCATGAGGTGAAACAGGATTAATAATGAAGTTTTCTGGGTAAGAGTTATGGTACAGGCAGTAAATGAGATAGTAGAGGAAGCAAGGGTGAGATGGTATGGTCATGTAATGAGAAACAAAAAGGAAATAATTCCAAGTAGATAGATAGAGATGAGAGGAGCAGATATAAGAGCGCAAGTGAGAAGAATAGAATCAAATAAAGCAGGAAGCAATGTGGAAGGAATGAGTTAGATGGAGGCATTTTAATAAACTGAGGCCTGCTTTGGTGGCTGCATAGTCTAAGGCGTCACTCTTGTGTTTGAATAGACTGCTGATAACATAAGGAAGTTCGAATCCTGGTCGGATGTACCGAGGACGGTTTTCCCCAAATTATTTTCCACTCTCCCTCCGTGCAAATGTGGGTGAACTTTCCGTAAATTCAACCTTCCTTATCCATAATTCATTAGTGTAGTTTTTTTACCAATGTCTTATTACCTGGTAAGGTTATATTCATATATGTTGATTATGCTAATGAGGTAGGGATGAGAAAGGAAGCATTACAAATGTAATCTACCAGCATTTGCGTGTAAGTAGAGGGGTGAACTATTTAGGAAAAACCCACACTCAGTAAAACCGACCGGGATTCAAATTCCAACCTCCCCATCATCAGCAGGCCAGTCTAACACGAGAGTGACACCTTAGACTGTTTGGCCACTGAAGCGGGTCAGGTAAACATAATGTTATGACTAAGAGTTTAAATAAGAAATGTAATTAAAATGCATAAATAAAGTTTTGTTTGTAGATTAGCCATATTTACACTCTGTCTTGAAACTAAACATGTTAATAGAAGAGTTCCACAACGGTTTTAAGTCCAACATAAGTTCCAGCTTTGATCTCCTAGGTTTGTTTAATCAAACAACGAGAATAAACTAAGTTTACTTCAGCTTTCCACCCATTCTCATTCGTCAAGATAAATGTTGAAAAAGTATTAATTACCTAATATCATTATCGTTTTCTGTGGTAACAACTACTTCAATGGCGGGCATAAAAAATAGTATCCAATCACTTTCATCTATGTCTTTAAGACAAGCTCTGTAGGCCAAAGTGCCTGCTGAAACAAGATGGCTACATGACAAACTCCACACTAGCCCTTTTGTCAAAAGGGGGAAGTCTTCTAGGGCCTGAAAAGTAAATTTGTCAATAAATAAATACTGACCTTTAAAAGAAGACACATTAAAAGAGTTAAAAAAAAACCAGATGGTTGGTTGATATAACTTTCAGTCAATCACAGAACTTATGCTTCACAATCCATTCAATATACTGTGTAGACTTAATTATATGTTGAAGAAAACTTTTGTATACATTTGCAAAAATAGTGTGTTTACTGTATTATAGGAAATCTTTCAAAAGATGTTTTAATATTTTTCCATTTAAATAAAATATAAGATATTCACTTTTAATAAACATTTTATCTTAATTTAATTGAAACATTTTAAATATTGTTCACCATATTAGGGATCTTTGGTGACTGAACCCTATTTATGTAGAAAGGGGTGGGAGTGGGGTAAGTTTTATTTGATTTTTTTTTGCAACATGTTGGTGATGTCTCTATCAAAAGTTATTTAGATGTTCTCCTCCCCAATTTTTTAAGCTATTCGGAGTTTCTTCCCCTGAAATTTGGTTGTTTCTAGGAGATATATGGAGAACTATTCACCTGGATTAAAAAAAAATTATATATATGCATCTGGATTCTATTTGGAGTGATCCCCTACCTGGCACATTTTTGAACAATGAATGCCTTTAGTAGTTATTTGCAGTTTGATACAAGTATTCTAGCTACCTATTTGAGAATATATCAGAAGGTTTGAATTGTATTTGGGAGTGAGGTGGGGGCAAACTTATTCCAGGGAGGGGGTAAATGAGCCCTCCTACCCACTGGTTTAATCGCTACTGTTAGGGATGAAAATAAGCTAGTTATTTACTTAAAACAATTTTATGTAACAAATATAATTTCTAGTTTTTTTGGGAGATAAGTATATTTATGTCAATCTCTTTGACGCATATGTTCTATAAAGATATATTTACTAGAATATTTATTCAAAATTAATACTCATCCACTCACTATTGAAAATATTAGTATTTCACACCAAAGATAAAAATATTTTGTTTGATGATGCATAAAATTAGTAAGGTTAAAAGACAAGTTATAGATTGTTTTTAAAAAATATTGTAATATAAATAGATCCTCAAAAAAGTATGTGGTTAACAACAACAAAAAAATTGATCATGACAGTAATGAAACTTGAGGCCCTTTGATCAGTAAACAGGTATAGCATCTACTAAAAGAAGGTGTCAAACATAAATTCCTCTGTATATGTCTTATTCCTATTGTTTTATTTCCTTATCCACCCAAGAACTACATACCTTTTTAACTCCATACATTGGTAACAATATTTCTAGCATGAAATATTTACTCTTCATCCTCCATGGTTGTTCTGTCATCACAATATAAAGAATATTGCTTGCAGTGAATGGTACCAAATATGGTCCATTCTCGCCTACTTGGAGGATTTCATCACTAATATAAAAAAGCAACTGTAAGATTTTCGTGTTCTGCTCTCTGACACTATTTATTGAACTTTCCCAATTACAATTCACAATTGTAAATATGTCGTGAACAGTTTTTCCTGTTAAACAATACTTTGAACCTAAAAAGTCAATCATTTTTGGTATCCATAACACTAGCGTTTTAAAAGATATTAATGTATACTTAGAATACTTTCTGCATGATTGTTTGAGAACATTGAAAATAATACAAAGTAATGAAGAAACATTGTGCTTTAAATTCTCTGGATCCTCAAAAACGTGTGATGTACTATTCAACTGTAATATTCCATGAGAAAGAGTCAGATGAAAACACTCAACATTTTGAACAACTAATTTGACACACTTGTATTTTGTAAATCTGATAAATAGAAATGTGCGGTAAGCATCGAGTTTGAAACACGATTTAAATATTTTATTAATCCTTTGTGGCTTCAATGCAAGCAATAACACATGACAAAGAGCAGTTGATGCTACCATGAGGACATCTAGTGGTAAGTTGGCATAAGCAAGGATTCCAAATAAATCCACACACAGTTTCAAAGCATCAGAAACAATTTCAGTATTGTGGTAATGTCTATATTCATTTGTGCACAATTTTTTGCTTATTTCAATTAGATTCTGAAATAGAATAAAACAAATAAAATTAAATAAAATATCATACATAATAATTATTAATGACAATAGAGCACTCCTAACAGCTAGCTGCATACACTCTCGGCTAAGAAAATGGGAATTTGCCCATAACTGTGTAGCGAAATCCAGAGTTTATACTCCTAATACTCTTATTATAATTTAGTTATTTTTTTCATCATCAAGCTATCTATCTAATCATCCCACCATGTAGTATTATCTATACAGTAATAAGTGTTCGCTATGGCAACAGTGGTAACTGACTGACATTGTTGTTTTTTCTTAATATTATGAAAATGGAATAAAAATCATCTGTAAAAACCACACACTTATCAAAACAATAACCAGACCTCCTCCAAATTGACTACATACCTAAAACAAAATATTCAACTTGTTTCTCAGTCCCAGACTTTATCAAAAAATGAGTCGAAAAATAACTCTTTCCGTGGATGGACATGCTATTATCAAGATTAATTAAATGCTTAAACTATGTTGACTATTCCTTAACTTTCTCTCTCTATATATATTTATATATCAAGTTTATATGGCTTCTTTAAAGTATACTTACCCTTAAAATTTTAAAACCTTCCTTAAACTCTTCTTGCAGAGCCTTTTGAAAATAAATTTTGCATTGTTTGAATTCTTCAATAAGTTTCTCAAATGTCATCATTTTAGTGTTAAGTTTATTTTCTTGTTTCATCATTGTGCAAAAGTACTCTTGAGAAGATTCATTTTCAAACATTAGAATTCACTGCTCTTACATTTATCTCCCCTAAATTCATTCTTGAATGGTAATAATAAAAACAAACAATTTTACCACACTATATAAATCAAATGTTAGGACAATTTTTTTTTAACAAAAAAAGAGTATAGCTGTAAAAAAAAAATTATTAGAGGTAATTAGCATACACTTTCTGAACCGATTGATCATATCAGCAAACTATTTGTTAGCAAACTTTGGGACTCTTGGTTAAGTAGGCATACATGTAATAATAAAACTTAAAGACTGTTGAGGATGGGGAGATCGAGGTTTGAATCTCGGCCAGATGAATTGGAGTGGTTTTTCCTAAACGGTTTTCCACTCTCCCTCTACACAAGTGCGGGTTCACTTCCTCTAAATTTAACCTTCCCAACTCATTAGTTTAATTAGTACTCGAGCGTACAACCCGAACGAGTAGCAAGATGCGGTGTTAAATAAAATAAAAACATTAATAATAAAACTAAAATTGTTTTTATCGTGTATTAACAAAATTATAATCTTACACAATTTTACACATTTAGTATGCTGCTTAAAACAAATCTGTGGTCTAATATAGTACCAGCATCGGCTAGTAGCAAATTGAAGTGATATAACCACCATAATATATGAGAGCGTTACCAGCTGCCTGTAGACTCGATGTCTTCTTGTGACAGTTGACAACACATTGGTCTCAAGTGGGGTAACAACAGGGGCTGAAGGGGGGACCCTGGAAAAACATGCAACAACTATCACAGGGTTAACAACAAAAAATAACCTTTTTCTATTCACATATAAAATAAAATAATTTTATAATAAAGGAAATTGATAAAACTAAAGAAAATTATCTAGCTATTGGGCCACCTAATTTTTAAACATATAAAATAAAATGACTGAATAAAATAAGTTATGCTATAAAGTTCTGTTATAAAAAGCTTTCAGACTTCACCTCTTAGTAATGTAACTTTTGTTTTGCTTCAAACTACAAGTGGATCTTGTTAAATCTTGTTATGCATACACAGGGGTGGACTGACAGCTTACAAACGGCCGAGACTATAAATATAATGGTCCTTAAATTCATTCGTAAATACTAGTGAAGCTCTGTCTTGGTATAAGCTAAAGTGGTGAGTCAAAATAATATTTTTAATATCAGTAGATTTAATCCCAAGGTCATTTAGCTACAGTATTGAGGGGAAATTGGTAAAATGACAAAGAGAACCAAAATTAATGTGGCAGGGAGTTTTCGAGGAGATTAAGGGAAATGTTCTCCTTTTATTACCCGACATGTCATTTTGTGACATTTTTATCGTTTGGGGTACATTATACTTTTAGTCATGACCAAGGGGTACAATATCAAAACAGTTCGAGAACTATTGTGTTAGGCCATAGTGTTTTTTTTTAATATAATTAATTACTACTTGTGTAGATTACAAAGCTAGTGACAAACAGTATCCGCTAAACAAATGATTTTTACGTTTGGACTAAGAAATTGTTTATAAATAACACCAAAAACAACAAATGAGACTGTTTTACATATTTTAATATCATCACATATCTTCACAAATGATGTATTCTGGGCACCATCAGACTGAAACGTTTGACTAAAATTTAATAAATACAATCATTTAGAATTGAATGGATAGCTTTATTTTTTGTTTAAATTAGTTGTGGTTGCCCAAATCAAGCTGGCCAACCGGGATATCTCCCATTGTCCCAGTCCACCCCTGTACAGACAATACACATTTACAAATGTTTTGAAATTTGAAAATAAGCACAGCTTATTTCCCTCCTTTCTCTCTCTCTCCTATATATATAAAAAACATTTGCTCCAAGTGAATCTACTATGTAGCACAATTTCAGGACTAAGGACCTTAATTTAAAAATTTAAACCATTTGCATGCTCAAAAAATTAATTAAATAACATAAACAATCACGTAAATGAAGGAGTGATGTAAAACAAGATTCAAGCTTCAAATGGTGTTCCCAAATAAATTATCTAATCAACAACAGTTGAAAGCTATGCTTGTAATAAAGCAAACCAACACACACACACACAAAAGTTATAATCTGTCCCAAGTGAACATGGTTTGTGGAACCCACCCAATAGCCTTGGTTCCTTCTCTACCCCCAACAATTTCCATAATCCTTACAACATGTCAGCTGAATATTTAGTAAGAGGAAAATAATACAATTCATTTAAAAAGTGTGCACATTTCTTGCCCAAGTTTGTTATTATTATTGCGTCTTACTACCCGTTCGGGTTATACGCACTTACGCTAATTTGTAATGGTAGGGTGATTGTGAGATGAAATGAAGGACCTACAGTTTAACGTGGAATCCGAACCACGGTGGAGGTCTGGCACTCCACACATTCACAAGATGTCTTGTCAGAGATGAAGGAAGGGATTGGTAATCAGATAAATCTGTACCGGGACCGAGGATTGAACCCCGGCCGCCAGCACAGAAGTCTGACACCTTACCCCTAGACCGCCAGATCACCCCAAGTTTGTTAAATACATACCTTTGTTGTTGGTGTTGGAAAAACAAAACAAACACTTTATTTACCTAATACCAGTGTTCTATTGGAATATATTGTACAGCATTACTGATTGGTACACACAACTCAAACAGTTTTGTTGTATTGATGTAGTGCACATTTTAAAACAACATTTTTACTTATTTCAGAATCACTTTACCTATATATTTCAATGTGCTAAAACAAAGCATCCAAGACTTATGTATATAATTGTGCTTCAAAAATTTTCAATACATTTAAAAGCACAGTCAGGTGTCTGCGGCAGACAACACGGAAAAATAAAACACATTTTCCTGGATGCAAAACTTATTTAGGATTTTGCTCTACAGTATTTATTAATCTTAAACTCTAAAATTCACTACCATCAAAACATTTTCAGTAGATTAGCAAATCAAGTTTTTAAATCACATATTCATTATAACTTCTTACCTAATACAATTTTGTATTTACCTCCCAAAAATTGACTTACAATATGAGTAGATAAAGTAAATAAACACCACAGTATACATTTTACTGACACAATTTTGTTGTTTGATAAATAGTAATTTGCTTCACAGTTATTAACATATTGACAGGAAAAAAATCTGTCTATATTAGGTCAAGAAACATAGTCAAGTAAATTGATAATTTTATCTTATCTTGAAACATGTAATCCATTCAGAGGACAATAAACACTATCAATACTCCAGTTATAATATCATTTTATTGGAAGTATAGATTGTGTGTATCTATAAACATTAATACTTTAAATATGAATTGAGAGGGTAATAGTAGTAGTATTGCAAGACACCGTTCCAAAATATTTGCTAGAAATGATGTATGTACAATTTACATTCAATGTTCATCTTATTCTGTTGGGAGAGTAAAATAAAATAGACATATTTCTGAGAAACCAATAGAAAAAGTAGCTATGTAATTTTAAGTTTGTTTCTTTTGTAACAATTATTCTTGATGCATTGTTTCCCTAAAGTTATGATTTTCTGTTTTGAAATATTTTGACCTAAACTTATACATAATGGTGTCTCAAATCTTTCATTTTTTCTTTGAAGAAACAATTTATCACATATAGCCAAGATGGGTAGTAATATGCTCTATTAAAAATACTAAACCTACCAACAAGAAAACTACTGTCTTAGAATGAGGAATGTTTGGAAGGTTACTATAAACATTGAAAAGAGGATATTAGGGCAAAACCTACACACCAGAAAACTCTGTGCTTCAAAGTTCACAATAAAAACACAACAAAACACATAATTATCAAATTTTTGGGGTACATCAATCCCCATACTTCAACAGAAGAGAGTAAAACACCAATTGAACTATTGCAACATGGCTATAGGTAGATCATGGTCACTTAAGATACTGTTGTTCACACTTGTGTCTTGGCTCTTGGTAGATGGATAGAATTTATACTACATGTAATTAATGAATTATTAAATTATTATTTTTATTATCAATCCTATAATGAGGTTTATGCCCCTGCCTGTTTGAAGCAAAGAAAAGCATCGCAATCCAATGCGTGGCTACCCAGAACGCCGGGTACTTCTGCTAGTCTGGAACACAGTTGTCTTCAATGTGTCTTGTTTGTCAAGCGGTTTATGAGGTGAGATGTTTGATGGTTAGCATGTTTTTTAATCTATATTAATTTACCATAAACGAGGGGAATACATAGTTTATGGCAATTTTTTCTTTCTGTTTGTAACTTTATATTATTATCAAACATATCTAAATAAAAACATCACAGTGAGAGACTGCAATTGCTGTCAATAATATAATATATTTGCTTCAATCAAAAGAGGAACAACAATTAGAATTTTCAAAACAATTTTTAATTATAAGACATACATTTACCCATACTTTTAATTAGGAGTGAATTAACTTTCAGTTACCATTTGATAAGGGTGAATATCTAAGCTTGGAATTTTTTTTTATAGTCAAATAGCTATAGAAGAATTAAATAAATGTGATGTTAAAAGTAATTTATGTATTCATAGTTGCAATACTTATCTACTCCATATTTATAATGGGAGGCCACCGGTGAATAGTGGGAATATCATTTGCTAGCGACACAGAATATTTATGGCTTGTAATTCTTGTTTGTATATATGGTGTAAAAAAACTGTGAAATATTTGTAATGTTATATTACGTTCACAATAGGTTTTTACTTGGATGACAGTTCGAAAATCATATGTTTAGATTTTGGGTTGCCAACACTTGTAAAAGATGTTTTTTTTATAACTGTAAAGATCTTTAATTACCTGTTATATATTACATTTAAAATAACGTTAACTTAAGTTTTCTCATACTGTTTCATTTTTTTTAATAATTTCTTTTTATCCAACTCGAAACAATATTTTAAACATAATTTAAAGTATTTATTTTTCATTTTGGAACGTTTCTGATTTTGTGTAATATAATGCACACATCAATACCTTTTAATACAGGCATCGTATTTACTTGGAAAAGAGAAAATTGTTGTCATTTTTTTACATACAATAAATGATTTTATGATTATTTTATCGTATTTTGAAATATTTAACTGAATACAATATTTTCATCAACTGCGTATCTGCATCATTGTAAAAAACTTGTTTACCGTTATGTTCAATCGTATGGTTTAGATTGGTGGGTCGCCATTTTGAGGCTATGTTCGTTAGAATTTTTTTGTGAAAGTAGTGTGAATATTTTTTTAAAGTGGAATAAAACTATAAATAAATAATATTGGCCTAAATTACTGTGGTTAACTATAACATTAATATATTACCATCTATTTTTATTACAGTCATCCAAAGTGAAAGATGTCAGCTGTTGATGTAGTGATATATTAGGGATTACTTCTAGTAACATTTCGAGCTGTAATCCAGGTAAACTTAGCTCGTGAATGACTTATATTTATAATGAATGCCTACTGAATAATATAAACCTTTAGAACAAGGTTGCTGATTCTAGACAAATATCACTAAGACTATTAAATTCCTTAACTACAACCCTTAATTACATCATCCTGCCCCTCAACTTAAGTTGAATGCATTGTGACACTTGACCATATGAAACAATGAATTACATTGTTGGCTGCAGATTAATTGGGCCTGATAGTTCCCTAATGACTTGTTAATGGCTTGACGAGGTTCACTTTCTGAGAGGCTCATACCCCTCTTTTTCTATGCGATCCTTGAACTTAAGGTAGTTCCTCTTGCGGTCGAAATGTTTCACCTGACACAAAAGAAAAATATTTAATATAAGGGATGATTGATAACATTTACACCAGAGGTGGCCAAACAATCGATCGTGATCTACCGGTTGACCGTGGCCACTATTTTGGTCAATCAATTAAAAAGGATTGAGAGAATGAAATAGATGGTTTGCAGTTTTTTCCCAAATCAATATTGGAAAGTTGAAATATTGAAGCTGCCTGAATGATGATTATTTACAATCCTGCATTGTTTATGACAAATTTATTATGAGCTCGCATTCAACAAACTATTCTAAGATTATGTGGTGTCATGTGTCAACTTCAGAGTCAAGTGTTTAAAGAGAAAATACTTTTTCATGAAAATTATATATTACACGGTTTGATGAAAAACTTTGTTTAGTGTGTGTGTTTGGGAAAGGACCATAAATTCTTATATGCAATATCATTTTACTATTAAAACACAAAGTGGGCTATTAATTTTTTTAACTGCTGAAACAAACGATATAACACTTTTGTTCTGTAGTAGATCGTAAAGGGTTTTCCTTATTTGGAGGAGATCCATAGATCAAAAAGTCTGGCCACTCCTGATTTACACTAATGAGCCAACCTCCAAGTCACTATAAATTATATCCCATAGAGCTAGGGATTGGTCGGTTCCGTGCTTTGATTCTGGAGATGCTGCACTTAAAAAGAGTTGGTTAAGGTTACTAACGAAAACAAACCTAAATTAATTTAGTTTAAATAAGCTTTTACATTGTAATGTTGATATTTGCTTTACTTAGTTTAAAAATATGCGATTCACACAAATAGTATTTGGAAATGTCACACTAATGTGTGTTGATAAAGAGCAAATGGCTTTAGATTTGGAACTGAAATGATAAACCGAGCACTGGAAACAATTATGGAACCGACCCATCACTATACAAAACATCAGAAAAATGATATACTCTGAAAGGATGGGGTTTCTAGATTTAATAGACTACATTTAGGTTAAGGATAATGCAACATCTTATAATGCAAGTAGAAAGGTTTTAAATTTTAATATAGTATGTTAAAAAAGCCCTGTAAGTAGAAGAAATAAAATATCTTGATAACTAGATATATTATATATTCCCACTTTGATTGAATAATTGAGCCACGAATTAAATTTGATTGAGAGCTGTTATTTTATTAGATCATTATTAAGTCACTTACATGTCTAAAACAAAAGGGAATTAATGCACAATTAAGAACTCTCACTAAGGAATGGAACTAAAGATAGCCAATAACCGTTGAAAGGAAAAGTAGATGTTGATAAATGGCTGTATAGGCATATTTTGGTCGGGAAAAGTATGAACAAACATTATATTGGGGAAATTATTTAATAATGGCATTCAAAGTAATATAACATTTTACAGTCAATTGGGAGGTTGAACTTTGATCTCCCTCCTCAACCAACTCTACCAATCCAACAAACGTTTGTGTACAATCCAAACAAGTAGTGAGACACAGTGACAAAATCAAAACTGTCACTGCCTAGCTAGGTTCTAATACGAGTGTCTTTTCAAAAGTAGTACACTCTGCGCTTTCGTTCCCCAGCAAAGCGATGGATTGCTCTACATATCCTTCCAGCTGAGTTGCATCCAAAAATTCAGATCAAGCTGTAAAATCCGTTTTACAGAAATACGAGTGGACTGAACTTCCCCACCCTGCCTACAGTCCCGCCACAAGTCCTCCCAACTTTAATTTGTTCCCCGAGATTAAGGAAATGATGCGGGATATCACGTTCACCTGTTACTCGCCCCACGATGGGGTCCAATTGTTATGTTCACTTTGCCCTTGTTTAACTCATTCATGCCCCACAATAGGGCTACAATTGTTACATTCACTCCCCATGCCCTAGGATTGGGCCGCTAATTGAAACGTTCACTCCCCACGCCCTAGGAATGGCTACTATTATGGCGAATGTGACTATTGCTCAGTGACTTTATTATATTTTTGAAGAAATGATGACTAATTAGCTATTACAATATCCATAATGTCATATTCTTCTGAAACATGTATTTTACGGATCTTTGAATATAATTTTATTCCATTAAAACACTTTTAATTTAGATTATTTTAGTATCTCACTGTCTGAAAATTATTTAACTAATCCTTTAATACATATTTGGTTTAATGTATAGACTGAATACATAGATTAATGTGAATTCTAGTCAAACAACATCCAAACAAGCCGAAATCTTAGCCGAGAGTGAACGAGATCTATATTTGTGTCAACTTTTCTCTCCGAACAAAGAAGGATGAGGTCACTATGGAAGGTTACTAAAAGCTAACACATCATTAGTAGCAAACAAAATAAACATAGCACCAGTGTGGCGTGGTTACCAAATAAAAAGACACCAAAAATATTTAAATTAGTCATCGAATGATCATGGTAAGGTCGTGACCTAAAAAATCTGACACCCGAGTTTGAATGGTGAACTAAACGACCACAATGTTGAGAGGCCGCCATCAGTAGTGAATGGACTACATTGAAGGGTTTTAATATAACATTTAATGTTTGATTAATTTTCTTTTCATGAAATGAGTCTGTGCATTATTTATGGGAGATCCCTCATATAATGTATGAGATGTAACTGACCCACTGAGATGAGCAGGACGATTCGTAAAGTTGCCTCAGTTTCAAACAATGCTCATTTTCATCCTTATTAATGTCCAAGCATTCCCAGTAGCGGTCACGAGAATCCCAGCACTTTTGTCGCTCAGCCTTATTTGGGAATGACATGACAACCTGAGAAAACAAATATACTCAATGGTTACTTACAACGTTGATGGCACAGTTCACAAAGCCCGACACCAATAAAGGAACCTCCTCAACGACATTTAACATTTTTCAAATAAGTTGGTATGTAATCTTAATAATCTATACAAACACCTTATAAAACTGTATTTACAAAAAACTTATATTTATCTGGGCTTTCACACCATTTCTTTTCAAAAACTATCAATTTATTTATGAGTTGAACTTGAACCCAAGGGAAATCCTCATCAAATTTCTGAGTTTTTTAAATTATACTTATCAAAGTTGTTAATTTTTTTTTTTTTTGCAATAGATATTTTAATTTTTTTTAATGAATATTTTGAGTAATGTATCATAACTTTTCTAAGAAAAGGGGTGGAAAGAGAAATTAGGTTGTGGAGATGATAGTGATTCATTATTACCAAAATTATCACTAAAAATGTTTAAAGTGCAAAAGTACAACTTTAATAACATAAAAAGATAGAAAAAGGTTGGCCAATTATTAAACTACTAAGCCTAGAAACTATCAAAGTAAATGGTCAACCTTCTACTATCATTATATACTAATGCTGCAACATTATAAGTACAACAACATGTTTTGTGCTACGACGGCATTTGCAGTGGTACCAAGGAACAGGGAATTCAGATAAGAAACAAACTCAATTTTTATACATTCTTTATTTTCAAAAACTTTATAACTTGTTCTGGTAACTCTCAATTTAATAATAAGATATGAAATATATGCATGATAACATCAACCTTTGTGGTTTTTAATATTATTATTATTATTATTAGCACCGCGTCTTACTACCCGTTTGGGTTATACACACTTACGCTAATGTGTAATGGTAGGGTGATTGTGAGATGAAATGAAGGCCCTACAGTTTAACGTGGAATCCGAACCACGACGGAGGCCTGGCATTCCTCACATTCACAAGATGTCTTGTCAGAGGTGAAGGAAGGGTTTGGTAATCAGATAAATCTTTGCCGGGACCGAGGATTGAACCCCGGCCGCCAGCATAGAAGTCTGACACCTTACCCCTAGACCGCCAGGTTACCTTGGTTTTTAAAACAACTAGTACAACCAAACTTCACTAAAAGTTGAGTTTTGTTGTATAAATAATCTTAAATGTGCCTTATTATATATTAAAATGTTTTTTCCAAAAAAATAAAAATAAAATAGCGCCAAACATCTAATTTAGATTAAACATAGAAAATAAGATAGAAGGGCAAGGCCTACACACTTACCAGAAAACTAGAGAAAGCCTACAGTTTTCTGGTAAGTGTGTAGGCCTTGCCTTTCTATCTTACCAGAAAACTATAGTCTTCTGGCAAGTGTGTAGGCCTTGCCCTTCTATCTTATTTTCTATGTTTATTACAGCAATAAGTTATGAATAGTTTGTTATTGTGGCCGATATTAATCAGGCCGTGAGAGCTCAAAGATTAAAAAAATGCTCAATATTGCTTGGCAATTTAAGAGGTATAATCTGAAATACACTTATTGGAACATGAGTTTTATAAAGCGTGTTTTGCTTAGACCAAAATTTTGAAAAAAAAAGTTAATTTTTATCGATTCCAATTAAACGTGGTGTATGCATCAGAAGTATAGAATTATATTTCATGAGGCAGACCTACCCTAAAATGGGGTTCAAAGTTAGTGCTCCCCAATCGTAAAAATTAATTACAAATTCTCATATTTTAAATATTAGGCTGTGCTCACTTTGGATGCAAGCTTGTGTGAGTATTTGGGTGTGCAAGCAGCCTGTTTGTGCACAAGGTGGTCACACTGAGTGCAACTAGATGCGAGTAACCACTTCTAGCCGAATCAGACAAAGAACAGTTTGTGATTATAACGAGTGTGTTGAAGTTTTTAGTGGTGGGTGCGATATCATTTGGGGAAGAATAGGTGAACAATTATTTCAAGGATAGGGAGGTATAATAATATGGAAACTAAAGCCACATTTTCTCATATCTCCGTAAATAGCAAGAAACATTCTTTGAATACTTTAGAACTAAGCCACACACAAACAAGGTCACGCCTCTCTGTTTTAACAGTAACTTTAGGTTTATGTTCCAATATTCATTTCAAAGTAAACCTCTGATACATGAGACTAAGATATGTGTGGCACTTAAAACACTTATCAGGATGGCACTGATGAGTGTAAACGGCATCGGTGCAACGTGTAGAGACTAGAAAGAGTGCAACAGATTGCCACTGCCGCAATCATACATGTGGTGCTAAAGTGTTCATAAACAATACATTTTAAAGGATGGGTATGACTGCGTCACATTAACTCTGTTATATGGATACTGAAATGTTAATTTCTTGATTAACTCACAAAATTAATGAAAAATAAATCCTTTGCTTGCGGGTTAGATCTAGTCCATGGGCTGTAGTTTGCCGGCCCTTGCTTTGAATATTATTTTATTTAAGTCTAATTTTATGGATCCCAAACTGGTGAAAATATAAGAGTTATTATGTTTAGTGTTCAAAAATTAAAATATGACATTAAAAAAGAAAAACCAATAATTTTTCCATGATAGGCCTATAGGGGAGATATTGAAATTAAAATGATTTTTTGACAGGTCAATGGGGGTGGGGGGAGGGGGGGGAAATTATTGAGGTGTATGTACTGTTAAGAGTGGGCCAAAATATTATTAACATATAAATGTCAAATGTTGGTATTGACATAATTAAACAATGTTACCCTATAAAATTATAACATTGCTTCCTTTAAGCCAACAGCCAACACCATAATAAATAATAACTTATACTATTGTATAAGTATATAGAAAATAATTATTGCTGTGTGGATATTTTATGTTATATTTATGAACTAAAAATTTAAAACAAAATTTTATATAATTGGTATTTAACATGTAATTAATGTTTACACTCAATTTTAAATGAAATTAAAATGGGAAAATAAATACTCACAATATAAATTTTACATAATGTATTTTTTTAGGAAAGGAAAATTATAATTGTAGCCTTACTCACCTGTCAAAAATAAATTCTAAATGGGAAAATAAATACTGAGTCACTTTATAGTAAATCCAGTGACTGAAATAAACTCGCGGTAGGCTGAAAACACTAAAATTGAGGCGGACACTATGCACAAAAAAAACTGAAACAACCGCACACAAGAGAACAGACACAAGTACTGATTATAATCTACCTCTGCCACTAGGAGGTGTTTGGAGCCACGTTAAACCAATGAGAGCAGGTGGCACTATCTTCCTGGGCTGAAAGCCAAACGTGTTGGTGAGATGTGTGTCAAACTCTGGATGAATGAAGGCTGAAGGACAAAAAAAGTTTAAAATATAACCCGTGAACACCGAGATACACTATTTATAAATAGTAAGGTTTTGTTACTGTGCATTTTATTGAGGAATTATCTGTGGGGTGGATTATGACTTATTCATAACACTAATTATTCAGGAATGGCTACTTTAATAGTGTGCCCAACTCCCTGATGGTCGATATTCAAAATAAACAACTGTAATAATGTGTTTAGTGTTCATTAGCGTGCTAATATCAACTTAGACCATCTAATCCAAGATGTGAAATTGCATTGAGGGAAAATAATTACTCCACCTTAACCTCTACCCTGAAATTAAGGTGGGATGGTGAGGCTATATTTTTTTTCCAGTTTTTATATCAAACTTTTTTTTGAGACAAAATAAATAAAGTATTGCTCCAGTAGAAACATATATATGTTAATTTCCTTCACATGGTGACATCAACAGTTCTTGAATATCAGTACAGGGTGTCTTGGGATTTGATAACTTTTCCCCTTCATTTAAAAAGTTTCTCATCCAGTGCCGCTATGTTCTCGACAGATATTCTATAACTGTTGATATCACCATGTGTAGAAAATTAAGCTATTATGTTTTTAATAGGGAATTTTTATTTTTTCATTCAGGGGAGGGGGGGGGGGGCGAATTTTGCTATATAAACTGCAAAAACACTTGACCTTTTCTCACATCACATTCCATCCCACCGCAAACAACCGGGTTAAGAGGCAAATTTTGGCGTATACCCAATGCACCAAAGTGGTTTTCCCATGTAATAACTTTTAATTTCACATCCGGTGAATGCTGTTTTAGTACTACTTAAATAATTGATATCACAACTTTCATCTTGAATCCAATTATAGTTAATAAAAACCAAGTCTTGACTATAAACAAAACCACCACAAAGTTGGCTTCTTTTTTTTTACACAACTTTATGGCAAAATTTCAAAATGTGTGGAGACCAAAATGAGTTTACTGTATTAAATTAAACATATATTCCATTCACGGTAGGAATTACTCTCTGAAAGGTCTTTTTTCCTACCAATATCCTACTATATAGTAGACTTATGGTAGGGAAAAAGGCCTTTCAGAAGTCAATTCCTACGATGAATGGAATATATGATTTATTGATTTGTATTTAAATGGTCTGTTTTTTGTGTTCATTTGTGTTACTGAAATCGCTCAAGCTATAGGCCCTACACTATCAATACTTACTTCGAAACATTAGATACTTAAGCATATTCTTAACATAGTTGCATACATTCTAAGATGATGTTTATAATACACAAAGACAATTTATGTTTATTTGTCTCATGAGACTTTGGGTGTACAGTCAAAAATAGTACTTTTGGAGTATACTCATATGAAGAGTGTAATAAGTCACATTATGGTATACAGAATGGCCTGTTAGTGTTACAATGCTTGGTTGAATATTAAAATTGTCCAGGAACTTAATAATAACTGGTAGACTTCAAAGAGAAATTAATATATTCGAGTGGGTTGGAATGTATATTTTTTTAAGTGGCC
This sequence comes from Timema douglasi, assembly GCA_901482245.1. Lineage (NCBI taxonomy): Eukaryota > Metazoa > Arthropoda > Insecta > Phasmatodea > Timematidae > Timema > Timema douglasi. The sequence goes on along the minus strand of CABEEJ010002347.1, from coordinate 1,784 downwards.
TATCCTATGAAAATACACAATATTAATTATATGCACAAACTCAACAACCTTTAAAAAATTAAGAAAAGATTTATTACTATTAATGAGTCAAAGCTACTTGTGTATTGAATTTAAATGCAAAACTTGTTAATAATGTTGGTGCAATTCCAAACTATGGCATGTGAAGTTACAAAATTAGTTCTCTTCCAAGAATTCTATAAATAAATACAGACTAAATTATACAGTTGAAAAAAATAAAACCTTGCCTCACCCACTTGAATATAAAAATAGCTCATAAAGTAAAATATTCAGATGTAAAAACAGCATAAACTACATTTTATATTTCATCAATGTTTCTTGTTGGAAGTATAGGGCACCAACAAAGTGCAATATTTAGCAAGGAAATTGTGTTTGTGTGTTTACTATGATGACTAACCTGAGGGTATAGGATGATGATAAATTGTAAGGAAATACATACAAATTTGCTAGGAATTTTGGTTGGGGGCATTAAGAATGACTTTTCCTAAATGGGTTCTCAATTTCCCTTAATGCAAATACAGCTTAATTTCCTTTAAAATCTACCTTTCTAGTCCATGGACCATCGTAATTATGAAAATCCATTGTCCAAATAGGTAGCAAAACATTTACATGCCTACTATAATGAAAAACAAAACAAAAAAAGACTTTATAGCATAGTAAATAAAACATTGAATCTATTTTTCATTTAGGCAAATACTAACTTGTTTCCCCCTGCCTCATCTTCAGTTGGGTTATACGCTAATGAGATAGGGATGAGGTCGGTGGATTTATATATATAGATAGTGGATCATAGGTATAATGGGTAGAACAGTAAATAATAATACTACAGTACTAGTCAAGGGCGAATACAGGGCCTATTGTTGGTGGGGAGAGGAGGGGATTTGTGTGTGTGTATATATATATATATATACTGTAGTACTATTATTTACTGTTCTACTATATATATACACACACACACAAACAAATCCCCTCCTCATCCCACCAACATGGCCTGCATCTACCCTTGACTAGTACTGTAGTATTATTATTTACTGTTCTACCCATTTTACCTATGATCCTCTATTTATGTATTTACAAAGTGGCCGTTTTGGTTATTATGTTCAATACATTCTATTTTTCACTACCACATATATATATTTTCTGAATTGCTCATTATGTTTTCTTATTGTTCTACTTTTCCCCCCCATCTTCACCTCAAAATTTTTTTAATATTAGATTAAATTGGATAGGTTATTTGTGCAGTTGTATCATCGAATAAGTTTATTTTAAGGATGTCCTTAATATTTTAGTTGTTTTGGTAAATTATGATCATTGTATCTATCTTATCTGGTTTGTGAATTTTTTAAGACCTTTTATTTATAAGATATTCTCCTTTCAGCGTTATTTTTTTTTTAAATTCAATTTACATCTCTATACTGTGTCTACCCTCCTACATGAGATATTACACACAATGATCACCTTCATACATAATTTATCCTTGCACTATTTCCCCCCTCCCCCGACCATTCTTACGGTCTGTACGTATCTAATATTTCTTTTTAGGTCACTAAAGCTGTTTGTAAATTTAATGCAACGAGTTAATCGCTCATTTTAAAGCCAAAGACTAACCTAAATACCCACTCTCTTACCTCAAGAATCAAAATTGGATCTAAGTCAACTCCATTGCTATTAAACAACCAAACTAAAATATCAAAATAGCTATTTTATTATAATTTTATATAAATTTAAAAACAAAATACTATAGTTTATCAATAAAATAAACTATC